>JARBER010151801.1:0-10799 GCA_030265075.1 Balanus glandula
CAGATATCTAGTGATATTTTCCCAGGTTCTGAAGACTTTTGCCAAAACTTTGGAGTACCCAGTAATATAGTGCCCTGAGTCAGACGATGAGACGATAAATCCGACGATAGCTATCAATAAATAAACGACAATGATAAACGAGGTGTAACCTTATGAACTCGTCTAGCCAGCAGGTCCTTTGTAACGCCAACAACCATTTGAAACTTACGGACCTTCAGCATTTCTTAAAGTAGGTACACGATGTCATGGGAGCACAAACAGGGTCTAAGAAGTGATGTATTTGTTTGGTTTGGATAAAGCCCCTTTGGTCCTGTTGGACCATTGCGGCAATTATTCCCTTTCTGGGTACGCCAATGTTCAGCATACATATCACTTTGAAATCATACAGCATAATTGATTGAGACTTGCAAGGAAATATCAAATCATAAGAACGATAAAGCGCTTGTTGAAAAAAACTATGGGCACCTACTTACGGTTTTCAGACATGGGTCTTCTACCGGGTGCTTCATACAAAATGTATCCACTCGTAAGCTCGCAATAACTCTGAGAGTTTTGGTCGCAGGTTTTCAAATTTACCGACATTGGAAAGCTGATGAAATTATACATCACATAAGTTATAGCTCTATCTCCACCAGACATATATTCACTTAGCTTCACGGCAGGGAAAAGACTGATCGAAATGTGACAACATAACTTTATTTCCGCCAATGACTAGATCTTTCACAGAACTGAGGTCATGCTGGAGAACCAGACAGCTGGTCATTCTATAATCCCGGGAATAACCCCACTTGAGCAACGAGCAGATAAACACGAACCAGTATGGAATCTATGATGAAACCAAAGTGACGACGCTCGGGGAACCACTCTGACCAAGCCATAGCGGTGATTTAACAACAGATGCTCGAAGTGTCGACCACCCGACTCCACAAGACAACGCCGCATCCTGAATAGCATGCTGGTCAATACAGCCATGACATTGTGAGCCCATGTCGACTGTGGTGGTGGCCAGGATCTGCCCAATGCTCTGCTTTAGGTCATGAGTGCGTGGTTGGAGACATTGCTTTTGTATGCACCCCTCACGAGCCATGCCCCATCCCCTCTCTCCCCCAGAGTCAATTTGCCAGTACCAACTTCATCTTTTTTTCTGGGCGTGGAACTGAGACAAGGAGGGCAATGCCAGCAGTTCCGTATCGCGACCAAGCTATAGGGGAGAGCGCCACCAGCAAACACCCCTTTGAAAAATCAGGAACACCAGCCTTGCGTTTTGTTTTGGAGATCTGAACTTTCGTCTTGAAAATGCATTACTAAGGAGTACTCATAACCAAATTTATTCAACTTGATGAGAAATGTGGTTAATTACCAAATTGAAATTTTTGGACTTACTGTTCACTGCAGTGAGCAAATGGCATTGGGCACCAGTGAACAGAGGGCGTTCGAACAGTAAACAGGAGACTTACACGACAGTTTTGGACAATAGTTGTCATTAGGACATTACCGCACCGCATAGGTGATAGGTATGACACTTAAAACTGAAACACAGCACTCTCGCGTCGTCTCGCAACTCAAACCCAAGAACGACGACAGCTGGTGCCCTCCCGCGGCTGAGTCGTTATGAGTATACGCATGATGCCGAAAAGTTGAAACAGTCTACTCTTCCACTGGCAAGTCGCTTCCTCGACGCGAGACCCTCGATTCCAACGCGATTCTTGAGCGGATTTGGTCGCGATTTCGGACCAAGGTTGGACCGATTCAGGGGCAGCACCACGGATGTTTGCCAGGGGTGGCAAAATCGACTGAGTACGGCGCAGTTCGATCAGTCGTCAGCTGGAATTTTCAGCTGGAATGTACGTGGTTTGTGTTCTATGTGACATTCCAAATACGCGTAGTTTGAATCTCACAAAGAACACGACCACGTATGTTCCAGCTGGAAATTCCAGCTGACGACAGTCCAACAGCGTCATAGGCAAACATCAGGGATGAGATATCCATGGTAAACATATCCTCTACCCGCTACCGGGGAAAAATGTCACGAAGTTAATAATGCTTATAGACCTTGCAACAAACAAGATTAAAACCCATGAGCGGCACCAAATTACGACTTATTTTGGTATTGTTAGTTACCTGATATATCTGCGATTTGCAAGTTCTTGAAATACCTACTTTTCGCACATTTGTTTCAATTTCGGACCCATAAATTACCAATATCATCCCATTTTTAAATCACTGCATATATCGCGTTTGTTTAGACGGTAGGTATGCCTATCTTGTATCGCGTTTTCTTCGGACAAGAGTAAGGGAAAGCAAAGAGTATACCTACTAGTTTTTTTACAAGAATGTATGGAACAGCTTGAATGTTGTCGTATGCAGAGATGAAGTATCGAATAAAGTATAATAATTTAGTTTTTATTTCGTAATTGGTATGAAGGTAGTATGCAAGTTAATAAGGAAAATTTATACAAGAGTTGTGCAATATCAAGACAATTATGATATATACACTATACAGGCACACCGCGATGGATTCGTTTCTTCTTGTTAGAATACCTCGGCACCGTATGCTTAGATGAAATTACGCACACATGTTTATAATTTCGTCTAATCGTACGGTGTCGATGAAGTCTGTAAGCCGGCCATCAGTGCAGTGTGTTTGCTGTAAGATATTTTTGTCTTCATATGTCATGCAAGTTTTTTACTATCAACATATAACACATTCATGTACTCAATGTGCAAGCAGCAGGCACCCGACATAAATCGATGTTAGGAGGCGGCACGGGTAGATATCAATGAGCATTGAGCAATCAATTTATCCCGCGCACTGCCAAGTACCAGGGTAGCAGACACCTCTCATTACCCTCGGGATTTGCATGACTAGCGGAAAACGGCTGCTTGCGGAGCCTCAAAATTTGAGATGACTGATTATTAATAAACCACATTGTGAGAATGTTGTTACCTACGAAGGTCATCTCGGTTCAAGCCAACAAGTCACATAATGTGACTTTTATTCCAGCAAATTCCTGAAAGTGGTGGCTTGCCAAAGCCAGTCATTGACCGAAGTCCGAACAATTTGTAACTCCACAGTACTTCATGTCATACATACTTTTTAATTCTAATAGCATTTGTTAAAGCAGTGAGCGAAGGCGAGGTGGATTTCCTGAGCTCCACAAATGCTCGCGCCCCACTGAGAGGTGTTGGAACACCTTTGAACTCCTGCTGTTTTTTTCCAAACGGCGAAAAAAAAACTGCAGCGCGTAGCGCCGCCAAACTTTGCATACCTTACCACTTATTTTTTACAACTTTTGAAAAAATAAAAGCTTGTGTCAGGTCAGGTCTGGTCATCAGGTCAGATCAAGTGACCCAATCTCCAACAAAGTTTGCAATCGTGCCAAGACCACATTTTGTGAGGGATCGACAGGAAACTTTCAGGATTGTGTTAAGCCATCAGTGTTTACAAAATGCTTATCTCCGAATTTTGGTATACGTGACCTAAGGTCAGGTCAATTTCGTGACCTCCCCATTTTAAGTCAACGGGGAATGTTCAAAGGCTGTATATTTCGATAATATCAGTCCAATTATTTATGTATAGTGTTAAAATAGGATATTATAGATGATGAAAGTGCAAATTTTGTTCAGTGACCTCTAAGGGATCATTTGAGGTCATACGAGGTCGCTATCACTGTTAATAACCCTCTAATAACCCTCGACCTTAACTCATTGCTGCCCAATCAGCTTCTACTGCTCTCATCTATGAAAGTATCACATTACAAATACCTATAGGCAGGAGGCCGGAGGGGCACTAGTTTACTGAAAACATCATGTTCGCTGGTGGGCACTCTCTAGGCCCAAACTACTGTCCACCAAACCTTGACTAAGCGTAGTGTATCGCAGGCGTTGCCTTTACACCACGTTCAGTCCTCCTCCGACCTTCGCCCGCTCTGAGTTTCAGAAGTGCGTCACCTGAGTAGGCGCCGTAAACCGTAAGCGGTCATAGCCAGACGATAACCGTATCGGGCAGTACCCTCCACCGGCTGGACATAGCCCCCGGGGGACGGCACGTCGATACTGGACTCGAGCGGCCCGTCTGCACTGAGCGGCGCGGCAAACCCAAACAAGTGCGGCTCGACCCGCGCCACTGCCGAGCCGCCCAGCCCTCAGGCCGTCCAATCATACACAGCACGACGCCATCGACTGCAGAGTGCCTCTTGTATCCAGAACTGGTGAAGGCCAAAGCGTGCCACTGCCATGTGCGACGGAGTAGTCCGATCGGAACAGTCTAGTCGTCCCCATCGCACCCCCATCGTGCCGTGACACAGCTGATGGTGCATATTTCCCGTCTTTTGCACATGTGGGGAACGCCATAAGCTTGCTGTACAGGTGGACCAGGCCACGATAGGGGTACGGTGAAGGCTAACAACAGAAAGAGACACTATTGCTCACTAAAAGTACCTATCACTCTCCACCGCGGGCGATTAAAGGTTACCAAATTGGATTGTTTTTGTCTGATAGGTAAGTGTAATGAAAATGCGGCTGAGCGAAGCATCGGTTGGTCGGGCGTGGCAGTGTGGATAACGGAGCGTGAGTCTATATTTATAAGCCAGCAAGAAGACAAATTGTCGTACAGCACGGTAAAAGGACAGGTTAAGCAGAACGATAGCTAATCGGTTTCAAGGTAAACGAAACACGGGAAGCATTCGGGCATTACTGCATGACATGAACTGCATGCAATACAGGCGATATTATCTTGTCCCATTCGGAAACAACAACAAAGCACAGTCAAGACCACAGCATTGTTTACATCGGTTTCAGTTTCTTGAAAACTGGGACATTCCAGGACAATTCGACAAGCCCATAACATCTGAGCCCCTCAGATCTTCTTTTAAAATTGGTGTGTCCCGTAACCATGTGCCCGGATTTCGATTGTTTTCGAAGTTTCAGGACCGTCCGAGCAACGCTTCTGAAGTTACAGCCTCAGACATTTTCTAAATCTTGCATAACAACGATTCTTTGACGTGCAATAACTCCCTGAAGACTAAACAAAATACAATCAAATTATAGATCATATGCATTTGTATTATGCAAGCATTATAATTGAACAAATTAAATCAAAAATATACATTTATATTTTCAGCAATGTTGTGAAATTTATATTTTTGCATTGCAAAACAAAAACACAGTCCGTGATTTTTTTTTCACCTAAATATTGCTCAATACGTCCCTGAACATTAGCATGGAAGGATACAAATCGGAGATGTTTTTGTTTCTAAAATTGTAATGTATATCTCCTTATTCACTTATGTAGGTTAGTTCGAAACATTTTTTGCTACACTCTGACCCCTCTGTATCCCGGGAACCACAAGTCGCACGATAAAAATAGGAAACGGGTGGCTGACAGTCAATAAAGCGATCTGTGATAGATCTGTAGCTATGAATATCCAAAAATAGTTTCTCCTCCCATTATTTCCATAACTTATTCCATGCAGACTTGCAGCGGCCTGTTCAGGCAGATGCAAAGGGTGTGACTGACACACCTAACTATAACGGCATGCCAGTACCTCCGTCGGAATAGTTACCGGACTGCCCCGATGTTCTTATTCATTAGTACAGACGTTTTGAGAAGCATATTACGTTGTGCCACATTAGCACCAGACCGTTTCGATCTATTTGTATGCCTTAAACTGTCAGCTCGTCCACAAATTGTACGATGTATCAATCTTGTATTATTGTGCCGCATACTCAGTATACCGGTTTAGCCTGTCTAGTTATCTTGGTTTAGCCAGAATAACTAGACAACGGTTTAACAATCTTACCGCAGCGCATAAAATGTCGCATAAGCGCCATTTCGGTAATTAGTTTGTATATTTTCGTGACGCAAGAACTAAAAGGACATGAGTTCAATTAGTTAAATTTGCATATTTTCTGAGAACATTTCAAATTCTTATTAATTTTATATAAATTTACAAAATGAGAAATTGTACTTATTTTTATTAACCCGGAATACTGATAACTTCAAACTTGTTCCCAGCCTCATTATCCTGTAATTCATGTGCTAAAACACTGCTAAAACAGCTCGAGGTTCATAAAATATGAATCCTTTATGGTCATTGCAAGGCTCATGAAACTACGCTATGTGATTGCTGAACAAGGTGTAGGTTGCGCCGCATCGATAAGCTAGTTTTTCTCACTGGTGTGATGAAAACGGTAGCCTTGCGTGCCGGCGACGATAACTTATTATTCCGAATGTCTTTGAAGCTTTAATTAGCTGCTGCAGGTTACTATATAAATCAAATTATGTATACAAGCTCGAGGCAAATCTAACCTTTCAGCGAATGCTAGAATTAAAACTAGAATAAGTAATGACCATGGTGGATGTAAATAGTGCATCATTAGTTCTGGGCCTTCTATCTACACAATGCAAATTATCGTGCCATATCGCACGAACTGGAAAGATGGACTATTCATCACGGTCGCCGTCTACAACGGCAATATACGAAGTTTTACAGCATAATTTTGTAATCGAGACATGGTAAGCTTAAAGGTAATATTTGTCGTTCGCCATTGTCTTGAAATTTCCATATGACGGGTAATGAGTATTTAAAGCTAATAAACACAAATTTTCGTACATTCCGTAGGTACCTTTAGTGATAAGCGGCTTCCAGTAGTCGGTACTCTGCTAATCAAGTCTTCACTATTCTTAAACATTTTGCGTCAATAATGGCGAATTACCAGTTACGAACTATGGGAGCACTTCACACTCTAATACGCCACAGCCAATAAATGTCGCAATAGATGCTCAGTAAACGGCAGCCGACGTGCGAACCCGAGTCGGACCGAATGATCGATCAACGCTCCAGCCAAGACCTACCACTGCGGCACCCGACCCGTCGCCGCTTCATCCCGCCACACTCCATTTGTGGCAGCGATAACTTTCCACCGCAGCCGGCTGAGAATGGATGCCCAGCAACAACCACCATAATGAAAAACTGAAATGATTTACACCGGTTCGCAGTACGGCAAAGCCTTGGCTGAAGCCAAACACAATAAAACTGGAATTCCTAGCACGACCAAGAGTACACGAGCAGCAACACGACGTGACTGAGAGACAAGACACCCGGTGCTGGGGTCTAATGGGATACTCACTCGGTCTCGTTGTTCTCGAAGATCACCTCCCCCTGGCAGTGCTGGTAGTCCTTGCCGGGCTTGGCTGTGCCCTCGAGTGTCGTGTAGGGGACGGCGACGCGGCCGCGCGCGCCCGACCACCGGCACACGCGCAGTGAGTAGGTGCCCACCGACTCGACGATCTCCACGTCCTTCTCAGCTACGGAGAACACACCACCGTGGTCGTCATCCAGGATCATTACCGTCGCCACGAACGGCGCCACCAGCTTGATCTCGGGCGAGGACATCCGCCTGCCGGCGTTGCCGTTGGTGTGCGTCAGAGGTACGCCATCGCGGCCCGCCAGCCGCAGGTTGCTCAGCTTCACGTAGAAGTGCTCGTCCTCCTCGAAGAGGTCGTCGTCGATGACGCCGACGGCGATCGTCTTGACGCTCTCGCCGGGCCCGAAGAAGAGCGTGCCGGCGACGGCGACGTAGTCGCTGCCGGCGCTGGCCGAGCCGTCCTCCGTGCGGTAGTCGACCATGACGCACTGGTTCGGGTCGCCGCCGTCGCGGCGCACCGTCACCGCCAGGTCGCCGACGCTCTCCATCACCGTGTAGTGGCCCGGGTCGAAGAACACGTGGATGGCGTGGTGGTCCTCGTCCAGCTTCACGTCGTCGAGGTCGACGGTGCTGGCTCGCCGCTCAGCCTGCAGGGCGCGTCGCATCAGGTTGCCGCCTCCGGTCAGTCGGCGGGTCGCCTGGATCCGGTAGAAGGCCCGCGACTTGGGCCCCTTGTTGAGGACCTCCTCGCGCGCCATCAGCTCCAGCTGCTCCATCTCCAGACTGGGGTGCATCTGACGCAGCTTGCGCAGGATGCGGATGTACTCGCGGCGGTTCTCTTCGAACTCGCGCACGGCCTCGTCCACGTGCTCCTCCTCCAACTGCTTCAGCTCCCCGCCGACGACGTGGTTGGTCTTGCTCAGCTCCAGGCCTTCGCTCTCGACAATGACGCCGCGCTTGTTGATGCGGTAGTCCTTGTGCATGTACTTGTAGAAGAGCATGCGCCGGTCGGCGATGTAGGCGGTGGCGACGGTGGCAGGGAAGAAGATCAGCGTGAGGAACGCCTCCCACAAATCGACCCGACCAGGCGAGATCACCGACAGGATCAGGTAGAGCCACACGTACGCGAAGATGGACCAAGTGGCCGTCACGAAGAACACCCGCAGGTGCCGGATCTTTCGCACCTCGCCGTCGGGGATGACGTACACGCAGATGGCGATGATGACGAACAAGTTGAAGGCAGCGCTGCCCACGATCGTGCCGGGGCCGAGCGCGCCGGCCTCGAAGTTCTTGGCGTAGATCTCGATGATGGAGAGGAGAATCTCTGGCGCGGAGGAGCCCAGCGCCATCAGCGTCAGGTTAGCCACCGTTTCGTTCCACACCCGCACGATCACTATCTGCGTCTCACCGTTGGCCTTTTTGACGGTGACTTCCTTCTCCTTGGAGGTGATGACCTCAATGGAGGCCATGAAGCGGTCGGCCACGATCGACACGCCGATGAAGAGGTAGACGAGCGCCAAGAAGTAGACGAGCGCGCGCGCCAGCACGTCGCCGGTGCTGAGGTTGTGCTGCGGCTCCCACACGGGCAGCAGCAGGCCGGGCATGCAGCGCTGCGTGTCATTCTCCGCCGGCATGACGGACGGTAGCGGCAGCTAGAGGCAGCACGCTACCAGCGCATTATAGACCACCAGTCACCCCCACCCCCGACACACCGTCACTGGCGCCCGTCACGGGCGCGCGCCACGGATCGCAGGCTAACGCCACCAGTTACGGGCACCACACCTCAGTGCCCAGTACCGCCAGTTACAGGCACTGCACCGTTGTGCCCAGAACCGCAGCCGCGGACACAGACGCAGCACAAAAACTCGCAACGCCCGAGCGGGGCCGAGCTGAACCGCAGCACCACGCGTCTGCACCACCGCGCCCAGCCGCCCACCAGTCCGCACTGCTCGCACCACCAGCAGCAGCACCGGCAGCGCGCCTCGTCCGGACGGCGGACCTCTGACGTCACAGACCGATATGACGTCACTGCGAGCCAGTGCTCCGTCTCTGACGTCACTGCGGGTCTGTGCCCGCGCGGCGTGCGTCAACTGACGGTCGGGGCCGCCTCGCGTGCCCGGCAACCAGCGCCGTTCAGCGAGACGCTCGGCGATAGGGCGGCGTCTGTCCGCTAGCTGTTCGGAGGGCGCGTGGGGCGGGCGAAGGGTAGGGACAGGGCGGCGGCGCTGGCTGGCCTTCAGAGAGGACTTCTGCCGGTACCAGGACCTCAGCACGTCTGGAAACGGAGAGGCGCACTGTCAGGGACGGAACAGGCATACAACGGCACTCAGACGCTATCTATCAACGCACACTCAGCGGCAATACAACAATTAATTAGCTGTGTAGTTAATTAAAATGTCTTAATGGATGTATTTTGTGTTGCATATACTGCAGAGTGCAGAGTGGTACGGAATGAAGTTTCTACAAAGCACACTTGTAGAGTTTACAGGATTGAGTACAAATTTATAATGTGGCTCAACGCTCACTGTCACTATTTATCATCATCCTTGTCATATGTTAAAATGCTTTTTTAACTCAATCATATAAAACAGTAGACCTGGATTTGACACAAAAATCAGGTTCCCAGGCAACTGAATCGATTTTTAGGGAACTTCCCCACCAAGAACATGTTCAGTGATAGCTTTCATTCATTTTGCAGTAAGGCTCTGTTTTCTACGGCATTATAACGTAAGTCAGATTCATCTTACACCAACCGATGTGAATGTGATTATTCCTAATTATAGATAGTTTTATTTTTGTGTACTTTTGCGTGCATCACTCGTTTAGCGTTTATTTTTAGGATTCATAGTGTTTTGCATTTTTCGTGCACCACACGATTTTCTGCATCACTCGATCAGCGTTTATTACGAGCGAACGCCGTGAACCGCTCGCTCATCATCCCGAGACCCGAGGATTGTGAAAACAAATCTGAGTATGAGCGGTCCAACCCAGTTCGGCCCGTGACAACGGTTTTGATACGCTATTATCCTTGCAACCTCACTTCCGATTGACAAGCGGTCTTCTTTGCTGAGCAGTCCCATCCAGCCTACCCTGTTCCGAGACCGGTGGCGACCCATGTTAGTGACTACCACTATGCGTGGCGCTGCCGCGTGAGGGATGTTGAAAATAAGTTCCTTGCATAAACAATAACGGCTGGGCCAATTGTGTTCAAAGTTGGTGGGCGGTTAGGGACCTGTCAGCCAATACTTTTTCACGGTTCATGGGTGGGGGGACTCTGCACGTGCTCAAGTGCACACACCATATTCTATATCTCAGGAACCGCTGAGCTGGTTGCGTTCTTATTTGGTACGTAGACAGGGAGCTTCCAGCCGACGCGTTTCCAAAAGTCAGGAATGGGGTTCCTTTGCACGTGCGCACGTGGACACCCCTTTTCTATATCTCAGCAACGGCTGAGCCGATTGTGTTTAAATTTGGTGTGTGGTTATGATCTGGTGAGCCGATACTTTCCCAAAAGTCAGGAAATTTGTTGTCTCAGCACGAGCGCACATGCGCAAGAGCTCCGACGCTCTCTGCATGTGAGAAATTACTTACTCGATGGTGTTTAAGTTCATCATACATTTCGTTCGCGCTCGCTCATTCGTCGCTAACTA
>JARBER010151912.1:0-10798 GCA_030265075.1 Balanus glandula
ATACCTTTGAGACCACTCAGTGCGATATTGGTCCCAATGTAGAGCTTTGAACGGAATATTTGGCCCAAAAACAAAAATGTTAAGCATTTTGCGGTTGACCTGACCGTGACCTGACATATGATCTTTTTTGGAAAATGTTGAGCTTGCAGTAAACGCAGCTTATTGAGAGCTTTCGATTGTCGCCTTGCGCGTTGCGCTGCGTCTATTGGTTCGGGAGATAACCAGGAGGGGGCAATATATGCCCCCCCCCCCAGCGGGGCGCGTTCAGCTGGAGACCCCAGCGGGGCGCGGGTTAATGCACCTGTGTTTTGATAGTGTAGACATACCAAACTTATATTAAACATTTTCAGGTAAGACTTTGAAACACATTCGCAGCGACTTTGCAAAGTAGGCCGCTAACTTAGCTTTTACCCTCGCCCTACGGAGGGTCCTAAAACGACCCCCCGGAGGTTTTCCTTGCATAACTTTTTACTCAATCAGCGCATCCGTCTAAAATTGTATCTAGCTGAGTTAACAACATTTTACATTAGCTTACACATTTATATTGGAATTGGTCAAATAGTTTTTGAAAAAATGACGTTTTGATGACGTCATGCTTTGTCATTTTCAGCGAAAAATTATAAATGTTTGTTAAACTGTACAAATTCAAGTTATCAACCAAAATGCAAACCGTAAACGCTTTAAGAATGTTAACGTCAGTTGCTATAAGATGTCTTTCTCGAATTTTACAGTTTTAGAATTTTGACCCCCGAAATTGAAAAAACTAATACCTTATTTTAAAAACACTATAATTTCAAAATTTGAAACGTTTTTCAACGAACTGGAATATATGTGAGAGAACTATAATAGAAAAATGACTATACACAATTTCAAAGTGATATCTTCATTATTTACTGAGTGATCGGATTGCTGATGTACGCAAAAACAGTGACGTCATTTTTTGAAATCACCCTTTTTGTCTTTTTTGACCAGATACGAACAAAAGAGATAGCTTTTTTGTAATTTTGAGGCAAACAAAATGGTTCCCGTAGGGCGAGGGTTAAGGTATGGGCCAAGAACGTGGGAAGGTCAGGACATTTTAACTTACGATGTAGAAGTTGAAAGGAAATAAACATTAGCAGAAAACTGCTAGCTTGTTGAATTTGTCTGCTGTAGCATCTAGTTTTAGTGTTAGAACTATTTAAATTGGTTTAAAAAATCCCTTTCGCAAGTAACTTTTGAGTCTGCTTTGCAAAAAAAAAACGCAGGTTACCGGAAATTTGGACCACTATTAATTATAAGTTATGCATAACAACTGTAAGAATCCTATGAGTAAGGAGAACACAATACGGGTGTTTTTATTACTTTTATTAAAATTTGCCATTTTTAATATAAATAATCAAAACGCTTCTTTTATTTTCCTTCGAATCAGTTTGTCTAAAATAGCCAAAACTCAACTATATAATTAAACCTATCGGTTTATTGGCTCCTCATCCTCAACAGTGTTAATATTATATTTCGACATATACTTCCGCATGCTTACATTAAGAACGTGGGTCAGAAACTATAAATGTCGAGCATTTTTCTTCTCATTTATATATCAAAGGCATCACCCCATTTGTTCTAAGTACTTGTATAACCCTGGGTGTCGCTTTCTTTAGAGACTCTCGGTTTTACATCAAAGTCAGTGATCTGCCTTTTTTTCTTGTTTAGAAACCCTGTCTTAATACGATATTTGCTTTATACGTGGGCAGCCAACATCCACTAGGAAACGGTAAGCGGCTTGGCTGTGGTGCTGCCGCCCGGAAATCCTGTTTACTGCTTCAGTGCGCCGCTGTGCAGCACGATAAAACCACCGCGTAAAGGTCGTACTCAATATAAGACTGGTGTGCGAACGTCGGATGCCTCTACTATTACAAGTCAGCAGCACAACAAGCTATAGTGAGCTTGGAGCATGGAACTATGCATTATTTAGGCAGAGTGTGTAAGAACGCAAAGCTTTCGAACAAATATAGTGAACGTGACGAACAGATCGGCCGTGGTCTGTCTTCTGCTTGCTTGCTTGCTTTAATGTTTGCGTGTCTGAATGTGTGGGTTTTCAAGGATAACTTTCGTTTCACTGCACTGATTACGTTAATGTATAGACCGATAATTTTGTTGTAAATCACCTCGTGATACACTATTATAGTCTGAAGACAATAAGTGGAGCCCTCATCCAGTTCCGAGGGATGCCTGAGATCAGGTTGACTTTTTATGCGTCCCCGACTTGAAATATGAACTCCTGTTCCTAGCACAGGAAGCAGTAATCTTGCAGAAAGCAAACATTTTACAAGTGCACTAAACCAGATCGCCGCTCAGCAACCACACAGTACTTACCAAGGTGTCATTTCACTAAAACTAGACATAGCAGCCACCTGACATCAAGCAGTAATATTGCAGCCTTCTGCAAGATTACTGCTTCCTGTGCTAGGAACAGGAGTTCATAATTCATGTCGGGGACGCATAAAACGTCAAACTGATCTCAAGCATTCCTCGGAACTGGATGAGAGCTCTTCTTATTGTCTTCAGACTATAATAGTATATCACGTGTTGATTTACAACAAAATCATCGATGTATATCAACATAATCAGTGCAGTGAAGCAAAAGCTATCCTTGAAACCCAGGAACGGCGGGATGTCAAGTGGCTGATATGTCTAGTTTTAGGAAAGGACGCCTTAGTAAGTACTGTGTGGTTGCCCCATTGTCCTTACAATTAGCGAAGACGACACACTTCGGTCAAGTGTGCAGTGTATTCCAGAGTATCAGCGTGCAGTGTACTCCAGGCAAGAGTGGGGCTGTGGTTTTGAAAAAGGGCCATGCCAGGGCTTTGGTTTTGGTCAGGGACATAGTGAGGCTGACACTTCAACCCGCGTACTGTATTTTTTCGTCTTTTCCTCCCCCTCCCCGCTGTCGCATTTTTGCAGACAGTGATAAAACTGCGGGCGCACAGCGCCGCTGGGATTTAGCACAACTGTTGTTACATCAATTCCATACACTTTGAAGAAAAAAATATTGGTTCATTTTTGGTCAAGTTACCAGACCAGATCAAGTGACCCCCCCCCCCCCTCCATAAACGTTTGAAAGTGTGCCAAAGCTGGAGTTCCTCGCCGATCAGTTTAAAACTCAAATGGTGTCATAAGTGCATACAAACTTACAATTTATTTATCTCGGAACTTGGATATTGTTAACCTAAGGTAAGGTCATTTTCGAGACTTCCAAATTATATGTCAAGGGGAATATTCAAACACTAGCTATTTCAAGGATATGCATGATATTCGTCCAGTTATTACTTAATCATGATATTATAGGTTTTCTTGATGATACAAGTAAGTATAAGTTCTGTTCCGGGACACATATAGAGGTCATTTGAGGTCAGCACAGGTCACCATAACCGTTTTGGCAATGACTCGCGACATAATCAAGACAGAGAAGTAAAACCGACGGCAATGCGTTTTTATTGTCGAGAGCGTGTCCTAATATGTCACATAACCTAATGGGATATCAGTTGACCTTGACCTCAGTTTGAATTTTAAGTTGACCTGATGAGGTCAACAAGTAAATAATTTTAAGTGCCTTGAATATTTTTTTAAATTTATATAATGATATTTACACAATGGCGTGAATAGTATTCCGTTGTCGGTTTTAGATAAAAATGAATTATTCAAAATATGTTTGTAAAAAAACGCAGCAGTTTTGGGTTTGATGCCTTCTGGAGCCAAACACATTGACCTGAGGGGAAATGTGAGGGCATGTGGTAAATTGCAAATATCAATGGGTTGCGATCGCTTTTTGGGTTTGGTTCTAGAGATATGTGGGCTTTCTGGAGGAAGGTCCTAAAACAGTAAAAACAGGAAAATTTGACCTTTGATGACCTCTGGTGACCTCAACTTTGATCTGATCTAAGCAAATGGCTTGATATACTTTCTATAGAACTTGCATCAAGCTATCCAACGTTTTATTGCTTGTCGCTAGTCGCTACGTAGTGTAGGTTTCGAGATTCATGAGGGGGGCAGTTTTCAACCCCCTACAGTTCGTGTTCGACGCAAACCCTCTTGAGTGCGCGGGTTAACCAGCGTCCCACTGGAGGGGGTGCAATACTTGTCCCCTCCCGGATTTTCGCAATAAATCAAAAACGATACCAGGCATCGACGTAACACCAATGGTACCTAATAGGGATTCAATTCCGCGGCTCCTCAGAAAACTTTTATGAACTAAATTTATACCTTTCAGAAATAGTAACGTTTATTGACGTCATGTCGTTCCATTTTTTTATGGAAAACGATAAAAAAAGCAAACCTAGAAATTAAATTTATCAAGATAAGTGCAAAACAAAATGTCAAAAGAACGTAAGTTACTTTAAAGGAACATTGACACCTGGGAAAGATTGCTAAAAAGTCAAATATTAAATTAAATGATTTTTGGGAATTAATGATCGTGCTTACTCATGCTCCTCCGCGCGTCACCAAAAGCAGTGGATTGAAAACCCATTTGTTTATTTATTTCCAATTCCTATATAACCATAGTACCAATATGTGAACAGCACTAAATTAATGATGGCCGCTCTCCTCCAATGGCTGTGAATGTGGTCTAGCTGTGAATTCGCCGCATCACGACCTCTGCTATGCGCTTCTGACGTATTGTGTGTGTCGAATGTCATTGGCACAAATATCCGGCGCTCAAAGCCGAGGATCACTGTTTTGGTATTATATAGAGAATTTATCTTTTGAAAGCGACAACAGTTGTTGGCAATAAATATTGTTCCCTTCGCATTTTATTTAAAAGTCCATTGTCAGAATAGTTACTCTGGGCATGCAATAATCAAAATCAAATTGGATCCCACAAAGTAGCGATTCGAGATAGTGCGCGGGCGACTCAAATTGTACCAAAAATTGTCCATATTTGAGCTGTCCTAATGGGGGGCGGTTTATTGTGATATTGTAACATTATTATTATAACATTATATATTGTAACATAACATAACGATATTGTAACATTAACATTATCATATTGTAACATATTGTAACATAGATATTGTACATATTGTGATATAATACGAGCAGTTTGGATAACCGAACTTGGCAGATGAAATCAGACACGCGTAATATAGGTACCTATTCATACAAAAAGCTCCAGATCGACCTGCGAGATGGCAATCTACCTTTAATAACAAGACAACTATGTCGGATTTTTTACATTTTTAGTTGTCTGCCCCAAAGTTTAAAAAACATGTTTAAAAAAATAAGATTAAAAAAACGGGATATATGTATAATAAATACGTACTGACAATACTCAAAACCAAATTTCATGCCAACGTTCTTATATTTGCCGGAGTTATGGCGCCCTAAGTTTTAGTAACTCATTACCTCATTTTGTAATCGTTTATTTTTTCCTTTCTTTGACATACAGACAACCTTAATCTCAGTAGAATGAGTGAGGACGGTCAAATTTTGATCTATATGCTTAAGTATACGTTTAAAACAGTCACTGGTGACCTCCAGATCAAATAAAATTATTTTCTGTCGAGGATGTTTTCTGAGCTATCGAAAGCTGTTTCATTTAGTGCGACAGAACAATTGGTTCCAAAGATACGGGAAGGCTAAAAAAGTATCCTCCCTGTCTCTGAGAGTTGTGGGACAGAAAATACGTCAGTGACTGACGGGTTAAGCTGTTGAAAATTTGTCGCGAAAGCTAGACTCCCAACAGAAGGCATCTAACTGGAGCTGTATACTGTGCCGCAATACAGTACTGCTTAACGGGACAGCCTGCTGTCTGATAGAAAATCTGTCGATGCTATAGGGCACAGGTATATTCATTATGCATGCTAGTTGCTACGTCTGTTCAGTGCCTGACTAGTGTGACGTTCTCCCTGAACTGGACTGTACCCCTGCACACCATGACCAAAGTAGACGGGATCAGACAGGACCCGGGCGGTGCGGGGGAGGAAGGGCAGGAGACCACAGGCGACCGTCGACCGGATATGGGGCGGGTATATTCCCGACCGGATAGGAGGGTGGGGTATAGTTGGGGCGGGCGACAGGAGTCCATTGCCGACTGGACACGCTCGTAAGATCTTAAGATGGATGCTGTGACGTCGCCATTGTGCTGCGGCCGCCGACATCGATCCCCGAACAAAACCGCTCCGACCGGTCAGCCACGGTCGGCCGGCAGCGGCGGCGTCCGCGCGCTCCCCGGCGCGGCCAGGCGACCCCACGTCCGAGTGGTGTCGCTCCCCGCACTCCCAGGGGA
Source organism: Balanus glandula (assembly GCA_030265075.1). Taxonomy (NCBI): domain Eukaryota; kingdom Metazoa; phylum Arthropoda; class Thecostraca; order Balanomorpha; family Balanidae; genus Balanus; species Balanus glandula. Next base: position 6,266 of record JARBER010151912.1, read on the forward strand.
GCCGCCAGCCGCCGTCTGGCCGCCTAAACGCTCAAGGACATGGGTGCTTATGCCAGGGAACTTGGCGGGATGGCCGCACCTTACATGTCGGCTGGGCCGTGCAATGGCCCGCTCTAGGAGCACAGCCTGATGAGATGGCCACTGGGTCAACGCTGTCGTCATTGTTCGAAATTGCAGAGACGTAAGGGGTATGACCTGGAGCTCTCGTCTCGGAGCGTCCGGTCCGTTGTGGGAATCGTCTGATGAAATCGCCGTAGAAGTCTCGCTGCTCAGAACCCTTGACAAATGTTATTGGTTTCACATCTGTTACGTTGTCGACGCTCGGATTATATTCCACATGAGCGAGGGCTCCTCCGATTTCTAACAAAAAGGATGGACACCCACAACCAGATATTAACCATCGCCAAACGGGGACCATTGCTCACCTTTATCCTACGGGGGGAGGGGGGTCCTATATAGACCCCTGCTAACCTATAAACCAAGCAACGTAGAGCAGTGAAGAAAAGACCAGACTGTTTTCTGCAGTGAAAAATATCTAACGGTATGCTATTTGTATGTTTCAGGTCATTTGGTGATCTTCCAGGGCCCTATTTCGCCAAGGGAATACATTCCTTCTCGCTAGCGTACTTAAGTCCAGGTTCACACAGCGCAGTGCACCGTGATCCACTTTTGATATTCATTGTTTCATTATGTCGCTGTATGCATAATTTCGCGTTTTAGCTTTTTCATTTCGTTCCTCATATATTTCTTGCCTAATTTTCATCATACCGCATTGGTACATAACGTACCATCTCATCAAAACACCAGCAAATTGTAATTGATCTTTTCTCATCCTTTCTCTACCAGAGGTAATCTATATTTACTAATCATGTGTCTTCCGCAACTAGCCAGACTGTGTGGTGGCGGCTGTGGACGGTAAAACGGCAAGTAATGTTTGTGTCATTCAGTTGGCCGAGTGCTTTGGGGAACACGAATTTTAAGTGAAACGGTTGCGGGTCGAATTCCCGCTGCTGGAAAGTGTTGATATTGGGGTTAGCGTTTTGCTTTAACCCGCTGCGACGGGTCATATGAGCTCGGCCAATCAGGAACGCGAGCTGGTGCGGCGGAGGCAATGTCGGGGTCAGTTCAAGACCAGTAGGGCAGTCGGTGGGTCCCAGCTCCCGACTGCAAAGTAAGCCTGCTCCCGTCTGGCTGCTGCCTACTGACTTCCAGCTTCTGTCTGGGGCCAGAAGGAGCTTTTCTGTTTACTGTAGTGAACTTATATTATGATAGGTATTGCGTGCACTGGTGGAGCGAGCGGGGTTCTATAGCGACTCTTCCTAGCGGAAGGCCGTTGTGGACGCCCGTTTTCCTTACAGCGTTGTTGTCTCGTGGCGAATGACGGGTCAGTACAGGTGCACTTAATGTAATCGGATTTGAAGGAGACCGAGTTGTGTTATTGAACCCAGCGTAACAATATTTAGCATTTATTGAATATAAACACAAATACATGTTCCTAGACCAGTTTCGTCACAGAAATACAGAAAATTTATAAATTTATTCGTATCTGGTTTAAAAAAGTCAAAAAAGTGATATAACAAAATACGTCAAGAGTTTAGTGTATATGTTATATATATATATATATATATATATACATAGCCATAAGTAAGTCAAACAATAAGATATTGCTGTAAACTCTTGTAACCTATTGTTCATGCTCAGTTTTCTCACATACATTTTATTAAATTAAAAAAATATTGTGCAGTTTTTTTTTGGGGGGGGGGCACAAAGTAAACACAATACAACCATCTTGTAGCTCTTCTCAATTCACATCTTGTCGCATTTACGGTTTGCGTTTTAGTTGGTAACCCGATTTTCTACGATCGTACAATCATTTATCACTGTAAGCTAAGCTACCTCAAATTTCAGCCAGATGCACCTCATGCAGGGCTGCGGAGTCGGAGTAGAAGTCTGAATCAAATTGCTAGCAAAAGCTGCAAGGAACGTGGAATCGGAGTCGGTGGGAGTCGGTAGTTTTGGCCGGAGTTGGAGTCTGAGTCGAAGTCGCTAAAAACTGTAACGACTCCGACTCCGGCCCGCAGTCGGAGTCAATTGTTGGCAACTGGCGATTACTTTGATCGGCAAAATAGACGACGATGTAGAGAAACTAAATTTACAGCCATTGAAAAAGTAAAATGTGCTGCAAATGAAATATACAGTTTATTTCTTCATATATTGGTAGATTATAGCCAAATGAAGATAGAACTAACAGATACCTAAACTTGGTTGCCAGAGGCGAGACGGCGGAATACCGTACACTGTCTGACCAGCTGTAAGATGGTACAAGATTCAGGAGCAGCAGCGGCTCCTTACTCTGGCGGTGCATCATTGTCTCAATGTTATTTAAGACAAAGAGAACAATATATGGTATTGCTCTGGCCTAACTGATATAGCCCGGAGTTGGAGCCGGAGTCAGAGTCAGAATGTCAACTCCGCAGCTCTGGCCTCATGTGCAAAAATTTACACGAGAAAATATAAATGGAATCGTTTTAGGATGAGATTTAAAGCATATTTTGTATTTCTTACACGAAGCATACTTACAGGCAAATGAAATATAAAAATAAACAGCATATGCTCAATGCTTCATGCAATGGTTCAATCAAAATTATGTGTTGTGCGATTATATGATGGCTGAATGGCTTTAACGGTGATGTCATTCTCTTATGCTTTTCGAATATAAAGAGAACAGAATTAAGATAGGTAAGACAAAAAGCAAGCAGGGAAAGCAATGTTGAAGACGCAATACAGTAAAAAAAAAATGGTGCATTCGGCAGTGTTGCGCTTTTGTATATATTGTTCATTCAGTGTCTTGAAATTCACAAATATAGCTGGCAAACCACACCCAAATTAACTTTTTTGTCACTTCACTCATCGAAACGACGTCCCGGGCAATCGAGGTAAATAGCTAGAAAATACAAGTTCTAAATACAAAAAAAAACTACAAAAAAAACAGCACAACATGATGGGCTGGGTCGCTTGTTCTTGAGCAGGACAGGCAACAGGACAGACACAACTGGTAGGACGTAGGAGTGAGGGAGGCAGCCTTCAATAGATGTCATCTGCAACAAAGGAATAGCCTATGTATGTAACATAGGACATTTCACATTAGATGTTCATGATACTGTCACGCAAAGCAGTCACTTGGTTTTCAATTATCGGAAGAATATTTTGTCAAAACTTAACTGGGTATGTACGCAGCAAAATGACGGTCTAAAATTTGAAACGTCGTTTTTTGGGCCATCATTTTTTTTGTCTAATATCCACCTCCTTCGGAAATAGTGACGTCCTCTCAACGTTCATCACACTCTTGCGAAAAGCAATTTCAGGACACTGTGCTCATTGTTTAAGGACCAAATATAAATTTTTGCTGACAATTAGTATCATGCCGAAGAGATTATCCAAACTTTGAACAGTTTAGCTTCTAGTTATTGAATGAAGAAGACCATTGCAGTGCAGTTGTCATATGTTGATCTCCCATTAGCCATGCAATGGTACGACTACACATCAAAAGCAAGACGCAAAACTAAGTGAACGGACTTCAAAGGAAATCGAAGTCTTTAAAGTATACACAAGTATTCCTGGAGACACCTGTGTCGAGTGTTTTCTTTCACTAAATATGCATCTTTATAGTACTGACTATGCCATTGGCCTAATAACAATTAACATACGTAGTTACTCGTTAATATTTATTCGGCAGTTATCTCGGAATTAAGCTCGTCACTTTCCGGCAAAGTGTTTCGTCGTGCCGTTTTCCGCAGCCGTCTCCTGGTTTACAGACTCATTAGGGTCGCCGACCATGCTCCGGGCTTCACAATCAGTCCTGTTAAAACTTGCAGTTATTCTGGATTTTCATTGTATTTTGCAGCCATAACCAATTGTGTAAGCAAAAAGTCAACTTAGTCCTCTTATGCTGACCAAAAAGCTGTTCACGGGTGCTTACCTGGAGGCTTACCAACAGAGAAATTAATAATTTTTGTCAGATTCAGTACGGACACCAGTATCGGTACGTGTGTCTGGTCTGAGAATACAAGTAGCGGTGGATGACAGACAGCGCCGGGAGAATTATTGTAGACGTAACTGCATTGCGACTTACGTACAAATCGTTCTTCCTGCCCGGCGGCATCTCAATATTCAAATGATTTGACGGTAGCGGGTCCAGAATGACTCGGCCGCCAAAACCAACCACGCTCCCGAATTACCACTGAACCGAGTACTGATTGGGTGAAGATAAAATGAGGTCAGGGTAGCTGGTGAGGTCGATGGATGTAAAACGTTGCCTGATTTCAGAAGGAGAAAGGATGTTAATATTGTTACATTGAGAGAAAAGGGGTAAGGAAAGAAGAAAGCAGAAAGCAGAGAGCAGAGAGCAGAAAGCAGAGAGCAGAAAGCAGAAAGCAGAAAGCAGAAAACAGAGAGCAGAGAGAAGAGAGAAGAGAGAAGAGAGAAGAGAGAAGAGAGAAGAGAGAAGAGAGAAGAGAGAAGAGAGAAGAGAGA
>JARBER010152023.1:0-10798 GCA_030265075.1 Balanus glandula
CAGGGGTCGCCGGCCGCCCGGCCCCGGGTCGGGTCGGGTCGATACGTGGTACGCCGGCCGTGCCGCTCTCTCGCCCTGACAGCCTACACCCCGACCCCGTGAGGTGCTCTAAGGGTCGACAATATGGGACTCGTTCTCGTCGCGCCTCGTGTCTCCTTAAAGCTGCTCAACTGCAACGGCTCTGTGTTAAAGCATAGGAGCGGTTGCAACTTTAGAGCAGCTTTGAAGAGTGGAGAGGCGCAACGGGGACAGGTTCATGTGTGTGTGTTATTGGTGTTTTGGGGGGCGCTTTAGCTCAAGGGGACAGGTTCATAGCCCAGCAAGTCAGCCTCCATTGCGATCCAGCACCATACCAGGTTAGCAGCTCCATTGGATACTCCACCGGCAGCAGTTGCGGAACTACAACATCTCCGTTCACTGGAGCCTCTGGTGCAGCATTGTTCAGTGTTGACTCAACACACCTATCGGCTATCGATCACCCAGTGACTTCTTTCCTCCTGTCTCTTTTTCTTCAGTTTCGGGCTTTTAATCGGCTCAGCAGTCTAAAAAACAGCGTGTCATGAATCACCGTTAGCTTCGGCTGCATCTGACGTCTCTCTTCAGAATCTGTCATGCGCCGCAGCGGTCCATCGCCGTCTTTCCCTCTCATCGCTGTTTACATTCCGTCAAATCGGACATTTCCGCACACATTGCAGCTGACGCCCAACGAGAAGACGTTTCGTAAGACCACCTCTTCTCAGTTCGAGTGGAGGCGGGGTGGCGCAGCCCGGCAGAATCACACACCGAGCTTCTGTGCACTGTGCAATTCATGGCCTGAGCCGCCCCAGCAAAGATTGACCAGAGCTGGTCAATACAGCTCTGCATAATCTGTATCCTAGCTCGGGCTCGGGCTCGGGCTCGGGCTCGGGCTCGGGCTCGGGCTCGGGCTCGGGCTCGGGCTCGGGCTCGGGCTCCAACTCAGACTCAAACTCGGGCCCAGACTCAGACTCAGACTCAGATTTGAACCCAGGGCTGACGCTAGAGCTCGGGATGTCAAACTGTGACCAATCGCGCTGAATAGCGGTGCTCATCACGAACCTGGCCTCTGACTGGGGCGGTGCATGCCGCGTCACTCGGGTCGCGGATCAGAGGGTTCGGCTGCCGACAGACGCGGTCCGCGGGCTCCGCCATCTCCGCCAGCTCCGCCAGGTGTCGGGGTAAAACTAGTGGGAACGGCGATGGGTTAAGCCGGCCTCTCGGCGACGGATCGTGGCTTCTTCCGGCGGCGGAGGCTGCGGTATTCACTGAAGGTATGCGTCACATGCCTGCACACGGCAGTGACTCCACGGGTGGTTTGACCCCCGTGATGCCGGTGGATGGCAGAAAAATGCTAACTATGTGACGCCGTGACTTCAACAACGCGCTGTTAGTTGGAGGAAAACATCAGGCCAAAGAGATTGATTATTGATTAGCATCCGGCTTTCTTACCCGACTGCGTCAATCAGCCAATCACGAACACCGTCTTGTCGCCGAACTGACTGCAATGCCTCACGGTGACGCGTGTCTTTACCCGCCCCATCAACCGTCACCCGTCACCCGTCACCCGTCACCCGTCACCCGTCACCCGTCACCCAGGCCTCGGCTCTCGCTCCTCTGCCGCACCAGTGTGACCATCAGCACTCCGCTCTAATAACTTTTACGACGACAAAAAGGAGTGCCCGCTCCGTGACAGAACGCAGCGGCGGCGCCGACGGAATGAGAATGCATCGACCTAATGCTGCCGCCGCCGAGAGAGACAAGGTTTTAGTTTTAATTGCGCCGGTCCTTTTTACGCGCCCGAGCGGCGCGGTAAAAAGGGCGGTCTCTTTCAGCGGAGGCGGCGCTGGCGCAGCCGCGGCGGTGACGCATTTGTCGGCGGCGCCGCGGCGCTCTCTCGCGCTGTCGTCCGGCGCTGCTCCGGCGCCGGCCATCTCGCCTCGGCCGGCGCTGGAGTGACGTTCGGAGGGTCCGCCCTGAACGCAGCCGGTCAGATGCGGCCCGCCCGGCACACACGCGCCTTTCGCTTCCGTCCCGCCCACCCGTTCCCTGCTCTCCGCCTCTGCCTTCTCTCTGGCGGCCCGGCAGCACCGCCCTCAGCCCGCCGCCCTCCGCCCTCCACCCTCCACCCTCCACCCTCCGCCCCGGCTGACCCAGTCTGCCTCGGCCACCCGGTTATCATCGGGCTGCCAGCTGCAGGATCTCAGCGTGCAGCGCGCACCGCCAAGCCGGAGATCGCCTTCAGCACCTGTTCACATTTTATTCTCTCACGTTGTAAACCGCCACATTCCTCGCAGACTCGCTCTGCTCCTATCACTGGCTCGCCGAGGTCCGCCGCGCCGCGGGTCCGATCGGCGATCGAGAGCGACCGGCGGCATGTGGTGACGTCACCGAGGCGTCGCCGCGTCTGTTATCTGCCGATCGGCGTTTCTCCTGTGCCTCTCGTTATCTTCCGCGGGCGACGGCGGCCGCACGCACGGCTGTCCTGCGCGGCGCCCAGGCACGCCGAGGGTCAGCGTGGGGTCAGCCTGGGGTCAGTCTGGGGTCAGCCTGGGGTCAGCCTGGAGTCAGCCTGGGTCAGCCTTGGGTCAGTCTGGGTCAGCCTTGGGTCAGTCTGGGGTCAGCCTGGGGTCAGCCTGGGGTCAGTCTGGGGTCAGCCTGGGGTCAGCCTTGGGTCAGTCTGGGGTCATCCTGGGTCAGCCGGGGGTCGGACAGGTCAGCAGGGGCCGGATGCTGCTCCGCCGCGCTGCAGTGCCGTGCGGTGTGCCGGCCGTGCCGGCGGCGGCTCCAAACGACGGCGGCACGCGCCGACACGGCCTGGTAATTAGGGTGGTTGTCTCACGGTCGGCAGCGCCGCCGGTCCCGCCGCCACCGCCGCCGAGCAGGTGCGACCGCTCGTTTCTCGAGCGGAATGCGGTTTTCGGGCCAGATTCGTACGTCGCGGTCGGTGAGGAGGGGTGACCACCTGAGCTCTGCACGCGGCCAAGTGAGGAGAGACGGCGTCGGGCGTCGCGGCGACGTTATGGAATAGATTAGTCGCGTCGGCGGCCGCGGATTCGCCGCGCCGCGGGCGCCCATGCTCGGAATGGAGCGAATGGTAATGTGATTCGGATGGGCCCGGAGAAGCGAGATGAAGTGTGTCTCGAGTCGGCGGGGCGTCGGGGGCGTCGTGGGAAGCGCGGCGGATCCGCTGACATCAGCCGAGGTCAGCAGAGGTCAGCGGAGGTCAGCGGGACGCAGGGGGTGCTGAGCGGAACAGTCCAGTCTGAGATCAGGTGCTCAGGTACGCGCTGAAGCGATCAGATGACTCTGGAAGAGCTGCTCAACCAATCCGGCGGTGAGAGGCCGTGCAGACGATCAAACGACGAGGAGAAATACCAGCACGTCGCCATCATCATCATCGCTACAGCTTCACAACTGTGCAGTGCGACACAGCGTCACATCATAACAGCCTCTATGCGTCACAGCATCACAGCTGACGTCATACCGGCGCGTCACGCCTGCGCGTCACAGCGTCACGGCGCGTCGCTGCGTCACGGCGCGTCGCTGCCACGCGCGGCCCGGCTCGTCCCGGTGTCACCACATCCTGCGCCGGGGGCGGCCGGCTGGCCGGATGTGGCGGCGGCCGGCGGCGCCGTGCTTACCACACTCTCACGGCGCCGCCGCCGGCAGCCGCGCGCGCGACCATGGCGCGGCGTTTGTTGCGCGTCTGCGCCAAGGTCGGCGTGGGCGGCTGCACGCGCGGCCCCGCCCGACAGCGGCAGAGACACCGCCCCGCGCTGATTAAAGAGCCGGCAGACAGCTGATTTACGCTGCCTGGAGGAGCGGGTTTTTGAGCGCTGGTCGTTAGGCCGGCGGATGGGTGAACTGGAGGCGGTGGCGGGATGTCGCAAGGTAGCCGGTCCCGGGTCGGTCGGGTCGGCTGGTGAGTCGGTCAGCCGCCGGCGGGGTGTCACAACACACACGGCCGGCGCGCGACGCTGGGGTGGGGGCTGACGCGGTGCCCCGCACCGCACAGCTGTCCTCTTACTGTCCGTTTAACACCTACGCCGTGTCTGAGAACCGGGAGCCGGCTCTGCGGCTGCGTGAGGTGCTGTCGGATACTACCTGGCACTGGAGTGGTATTGGAGTCCGTGGTGTTCCTAAGTTGAGGAACGGGCACGCGTCGGTTCATCACCCTAGAGCACATCACATCGCACTTGCTGACCTGGCCTGACCTCTGCTGCCTGGCGCCAGGCTGTGTCTGTTGAGTGCTAAAGCGTGCTCGGCAATCTAGTAGCTCGGGTTCGACACTTTTAATCCTCGATTGCGTTGCTATTTCCCTGTACATACATCATTTCCACTACGCAGTTTGTGTGGTATTACTGTCATTCCTAGTTACAGTCCGGTTACGAGGCGAGGCGTCTTCATTTAAGCTGCAACCTTGACGCTAATCCGCTATTGTTTTTTTAGCCAATTTAGCGTTAAAATGTGTAAGTAGGCTAAGCAAATTATATAATTGAAAGTTGACTTTTTGTAAATGTCCGCCCATGCTAGGTAATCAGATGCTGCGGGACCGATTGCACAGCACTCTTCCCTCCAACAGTCACAAACAGCCCGTCCCGGCAGCACACCAACACTCTGCTCCATTGTGACCCGCGAGGCCGGAGAGGAGCCGCTTCAGAGCCGGCCGCCCACACGCCCCACAGCTCGGCCCGTTCCAGCTCCGAGTCGGGGCAATGAAGAGGTGAAAGCTCTCTCTCTGTGCTGTCCAGCTTCCACCCGCGACAAACGAGCACTCTCAGTGAGCGACATTGATGGCAGCCGACTCTTTACTCCCGGTACCGCGGGAGGACGGCTCTCAGCTTAAATTAGCCACATCTGTCGACTGTCGGAGCCCTGCTGACTGACCGGGCCAGTTTACTACAGTCGTAGGCTGCCGTCAGCTGACTGCTATAGTGGTCTACCTGTAATGTGCTGCACCCAGACACTCGCCATAAACACGGTGTACCACACGGCGGTGCAGCGCACACATGCTCTCTTTCCTTGTTTTTAAAACGGCCAACTGGTGCAGGTGGTCAGGGGTGTGCTCACTGCCTCCTGTGCAGCGGCCGGGGTTAGATTCCTCGGTGGATCCCCTCCTGCCTATATGGTGTTGTCTCGCCACTACTTCGCTTTGGAACATAATGAGCGTTCCTGCCTGCATTTGATCGTTGTCGCAGCGTCGTAAAATCCCTGTTACAGCATTAGCAAGCAGCCTTGTCTTATGACGAACTCGTATATATGAATGTAAATAACAATCGAATCATTCGCTCCATTCTCTTTCACCACAGTGATTCGATAAAAGTGATAAAAGTGAAGGCCAGAGCTTTAATTAAGTGATATGGTCTGTTTTTAAATGATTAGACTGGTCGCCCAACCTATCAACCAAAAACAGTCCGCGAGTCGCGTGACTAAATGAGGATACGCGATACACATGCAAATGGAAACAAGGCACACCAGCCGCAAAGGAATGTCTCCAGAGTGGCACGCCGCACGAGTCTCCCGAATGTCAGCTGAGTCACACGAGTCACAGAGGAAGGTCGCCGAAGTCACACGAGTCTCGGGAATGTTAGCAGAGTCGCACACGAGTCTCCGGAATGTCAGCTCAGGACGTTGTGCCGCCTGCGCAGCACATATGGTGGCTACCACTGCATCTCACATGACGGCAGTCAGTTCCACGTCACGGCTCACATGACGACAGTCAGTTCCGCGTCACGGCTCACATGACGACTGTCAGTTCCGCGTCACGTCTCTCACGCACCGTCAGCGTATTGACAACTCTCTTCTCATTTCCGCCGCCTCGCCGTGTGACGTGGACGTCTAACGTCTCGTCGTTGGATAGGCTCGGCGGACGTCTAACGCCTCGTCGTTGGACAGGCTCGGCGGACGTCTAACGCCTCGTCGTTGGACAGGCTCGGCGGACGTCTAACGCCACGTCGTTGGACAGGCTCGGCGGACGTCTAACGCCTTGTCGTTGGACAGGCTCGGCGGATGTCTAATGCCTCGTCGTTGAACATACTCGGCCGCGCTGAGAAAGCGGCGGCAGTGGAGCGCTGCAGCGGGAGACGGGGAGACGCACGTCTCACGCCATTGTCTCCAGCGGCTGCCGACGGACGGCGTTTGTCTCTGCCGCGTGCGCTGCACTCCCGCAGTGAAGTCTTGTGTGCCTTCTGCCCACCTGAGATTCGCCGCCGCCGCCGCCGCCGCCGCCGCCGCAGGTGCTACTGCTGCGATGCCGCAGCTGCTGACGACTAGACGTCAGCAGCAGCAGCAGCAGCTGCAGCGTCAGCAGCTGCAGCAGCAGCAACAGCAGCTGCGGCGTCAGCGGCGGCGGCGGCAGCGGTGAATCCCAGGTGGGCAGAAGGCACATCAGAACGCGTCCCCCGGCCCGAGCTCCGCGTGGGCGCCGTTCAGAGACGGCCTCCATACCCGCTGCGGCGCGCAGATGAGGAAACCCAGAGAGTGGCGATTCGGAGACGAGGAAAACCGGAGAGTGGTGAGCAGGGGTGTTGCAGACGCCTCGCCACCCGCAGACCATCGCCGCATCCACCGGCGTCCGCAAACAATGCCGAGCGACAAAGCCAGTCTGACCTTCGTCGGCGGCTAAGAGGCGGCTAAGAGGCGGCTGCGGCTGCGGCGGCGGCGGCGTGGTGGGCTGGTTGTGGTTCCGAGAGCGCATTCCGTCTGACTCTCTAAATCAACAGCAAACCGGCGCTAAGCCGCGCCGTACTCATCAGACCAGACAGGCGCACCTTTCAGTCACTCGAGGATTCTGGTGCACGTTCAAAGGACGAGACGCCACTGTGGTGAAGCAGTTCCGGCCAAAACACGTCCGCCCATGAGTCAAGTTTGATGTGACGGTGGCAGTTGCGGAGGGCGCCCCGGTAGCTGCGCCAGGGGCCAGGGTCGGGGTCCCTCAGCGTGCAGGGCCGTCGGTGACACCCAGCCGATGCGTCAGGGACCAGGGTCAGGTCTCTCTCAGGGACCAGGGTCAGGGTCAGGTCCCTCTCCGCACGGCAGGGGTGCCGGTGAGAGACCCACGCCGGCAAACCCAGCTAATGAGGCGGAACATGACCTGACAGTCGTGCGGACGGGTGATCCGCCGTGACCTGGCCGGTGCAGAGCGCAGCGGTGCGCCGGAGCCGCGCCGGGAGTGTCGCTCTGAGGCGGCGAGGTGTGCCAGGCGTGCAGCGCGCCGCCTCGGCCGCGTCCGTTCCCAGCTACCGGCCCATTGTTTGGCTCGGAGCTGGTGTGGGCAGACTGTTTAGCAGTCGGGCGCTCCGCTGCGGGTGGCGTGGTGATCCCATTGCAGATCGGACGCCGCGAAGCCGTCCGAGCGGATTCCACCGCGCGTCGCCCGAGTGCTGGTACACACACTGGTCTCTTTGTCCCGTTCAAACGTCTGCGAGCGTCTCGATCGGCCGTTAGGAGCGGCTCGTCCGGCCCAATAAACACCACACAGTCCGGCAATCGTCCACTGGCCAAGGCTATCGTATTGGTGTGGACAGCACCGGACCGTCCGGTGAGCGGGAGGAGGCCGGTTCAGCTCGCCCAGTTGGCGCCCAGCGTGTGAAGAGACCGCCGGCCGTGACTCGGACCGGCCGGAGAAGCGGCGCCGTCTCAGTCGTGACCGGCACCGTGACGAACCAGACGCCGACGCTGCTGACGCACGGTGACGGCATCCCCGCGCGATGACGGCACCCTTGATGACGGCAGCCGGCGCTGGGGTCGGCCGGGCGCAGCGAAACAAAAGCCGGGCCGGAGAGCAGGGGGCGCGTTTGCGAGCTGTACGTGGTTTCGGCGCCGCGCCACCATCCGGAGCGTGGGCGGAGGTGGGGGCCTGCACGGTACGCCGGACCTCGGCTCGGGGGTTCCGCACGCCCGACTGACCGCAGCCGGTGCCGACTGGCGACACGCTTCACAGAAAGGCTGGCGGGGGAGTCACAGTGTGACGGCCTGATGAGGCAGGTCTGGGGCAGCCGTCTGAGACTCGCTGACTCTCAGGGTCGTTAGCTCCCCACCTGCGCCGGCCATGCCCATTAGCAGCTCGTTAGTAGTGCTATGGTGCTAAATAAAGACATCTGAAACACACATCAGACGTTTAACACCTTTGAACCTACGTTATCAAGGGCTTGAAGGTAATAAATGATGGCGCTCTTGCAAGCTAAATAGATTTAGACGCTATCAGACATGTTTCAGTTCAACAGGCATTTCAACATCCCTGGATCAAAGGCTTGTGACCTAACCCGTCAAAAGCCGTTCCGACCCACCCAGTCCCCGTCACAAACCGTCCCGACCCACCCGGTCCCCGACACAAGCCGGCCCGACCCACCTGGTCACCGTCACAAGCCGTCCCGACCCACCCGGTCCCCGTCGTAAGCCGTCCCGACCCACCTGGTCCCCGTCACGAGCCGTCCCGACCCACCCGATCTCCGTCACGAGCCGTCCCGACCCACCCGATCTCCGTCACAACCCGTCCCAACCCACCTGGTCCCCGTCACAAGCCGTCCCGACCCACCCGGTCCCCATCACAAGCCGTCCCGACCCACCCGGTCCCCGACACAGAAGGCGCCGCGCCGCACTGTGGTGCAATTACGGCCGTGTGCGCTGATGAGGTGGGCGGACGTTTGATGTGCCGGGGTGGCGTAATAGCCTGTCCTGGCTGGTGTGTCGGAGCCAGGCTGTGAAGGACGGACGAGGGGCCGGTCTGAAGGAGCCTCCGAGACTGACAGGTGACGGCTGGCCCGTCGGAGTGGTAAGTGGCGCCGACAGGGTGGACAGGGGCGCCACACAGGGGCGCCACTGAGTGCTGCTGCGTGCGGCGCCGCGCCGCTGGGCGCCGTGAGCGTGGCGGGGCGCTATGGGATGCTGTGGGCGCGGCGGGACGCTGCTGGGTTTTGTTAGGCGCTGGGAAAGCCGGCTCCAGGACCACCAGGGACGGCCAGGGGAGAGAGAGAGAGAGGGCAGCTGGGTAGACAGAGCCAGGCTCTGACTCAGTCCACCCCCGCCACACACCGAAACGGGCCCGTATCTCCGGCAGAATCGCACCCTCGCGCCCAGTTCAACACGAATGCGGAGAAGGGCAGACCGTGGGCGGGCTGCAACACTGACGGCGCTCTGTCAGCCGCGCCCAGTCGGGCCTGCCTGCAGACGGACGCTGTTTGCCATCGATAATGACCGGATGTGAGGATCGGGCCGGGAAGGGGTGGAGGTCAGAGTTACTGAAGCGCGGCCAGGGGAGCCAGTTTTCCCACCTGCTCGTGGCCCTTCCGGTCGAGTGTGCAATACTGTGCACGTCTGCTGGGATTGCAGTCACACGAAGGTCGCGGCATGCGGGCAGTGCGTGATTTAAGGATTAACCCAGCTGAGAAACAGAAGTAACAGCATGACGAAACGGATTTGGAACGTGTTCACTGCAAAATTGCAGCAGCTGAGCTCGTCTTCGAGTTCGGACGAGGGTCGTCACTGCTGAGTGTTCCATTCCAAAGCATCCAGTCACACCAAGCTTGGCAACTGAGGCCGGGATCCTCCGCCACAAATCATTACCCCCTCTCGGAGGGTCAACATGTAGCGGACGTTCCGGGCGTGGTTCCTGTCCGCATCGGCTGTACCCGAGTGATTGATCTGTATACTCTCATGGCTGAGTCAACGCTGGGCTCAGTGCGCCTCTGGGGCCAGAAGTGTGACACACCAGGCAGCAATGAACCAGCGGGCTGGCAACGACGCCCGCTGTTTGAAGAAGGATTGGTAATGACACTTGTTTCAGACTTGTGTTTACGTTCTGAAGTGGACCAAATGAAAGTGATTCGTCATCCGAATGGGCTACAATGCACAGATTGCATTCAAATAAACATCGTTTGAATGTGTTTGATGAGGTCATTGGTGGCATCAAAGTGCGATCCCATGGCGGCTTATTCGCGTAAATACATAATCGCCAGTCACAAGTGGTATAATCGGCCATTCTTCAAACAGTTGGTTGTGTTGCCAGCCAGCTACTTCATTCCTGCGTGGTGCGTCACAATGTTGACAACCTCGGAGTATAGATAGGTGTGGGCTGAGGATGAGCTGCATTAATTCATTACACCAAATAATTAAAGCGAAGATACATATGAATTCCCGATGATAAGCTGAAGTGAGGGAAAACTATTAATCATATGTCTATCTCACTAATTTTGGCTCAACTATTAAAAGCAATCAATATCACACAGAGAACAAATGGTCAGCCCATTGTGGTATTTAACCGTTAATATTTCGACTTCGTGCCTGTTCACTGATAAGTTCTTAACATGGCCGGTATAAACACTGGCTCAGAGCAGCCCATCGCTCTACAACCGGCTGATTTGACCTATCAGTAACACTGCTTACTAAATGTCCTTTAAAAAAGACGCTACAAGCAGCAATATCATGTTAAAATGGATTATTTGGAATACACCGCGCGCTCGCATCATCGCAACTAGCTATATAGTCGCCTACCCTGTGCCGAACTGACCTGAGTACGTGTGCCCTGCGCGTCATGCCTGTCGTCATCTGTGGGCGGCTCTCTACTCCGGGATGGTCGCTGTTGGTCGCGTCAGCGGCTGGCTCCGAGGCGGGTCGGTGTGCTGGCACCGTCCGTTCCTGCGCACATGTTCCGGACGCGCCGCACCCTACCTCCGTCCGCGGCGAGGTCGCGCGCTCAACTGAGGCGCGCCGCTCGCCGCCGCCGCGCCGCCACCGCCGCCGCCGCCGCGCCGCGCGTGCAGCCTTCAGAGGCCGGCTCGAG
>JARBER010152134.1:0-17390 GCA_030265075.1 Balanus glandula
ACGGAATGGATTTGGATCTGGCTGAATGGGATGGAATGGAATGGGAGCTGAAAACATGTCCCATGAAGGGCTCTAGTGGTAGGTGCTCCATACCAACTCCATACCAAACGACGCCCTGAACTTGTTTTGGGATGTTCTAAGTCCTCTCCGTGATGCCGTTAGTATGCAAGCGCCTGCGTGTAACAAATCCTTTCTGTTCTGACGAAGCACGGGATGTTGGAGTCGATACGGCATTACGCTCCGACTAATGTTCTTGGCTTTGACCTATGCTCTTGATTTTCGTGGGTATGCAATTGGAAGCACGCAAAGCTTTCGACCTAAAACTATGTTGATGCACGATAATCAGGCATTGCGCGATTGTAGATATTACCTATAAGACACGGTATTCAAACATCAGACCCTGCATATTAAAACGCTCTGTTCCAAGAAATTCATTAATATGAACAGCTACAACTTGAAAATACATTTTAGAGACGTTTTGCTGAGATTTTAGATTCCGTCTTCTCAATATATCTTAGATACATCTCGATACAGCACCCGATTTCGAAGACAACCCAGAGGCAATAACCCCAACCACTCGACTGCGTTTGTCTGAAACGTCAGTCAACTGCTGGTTAAAAGCAGATAGCAATCCTTTCGCCACTGCTCAGAACACCTCCTCGGCTCTCGGGGCCGACTCCGCACAAAGCCTCGGACAACTCGCAAGGCCCGCTCCATCGTCTTCTTTCCGTCTAAACGCGTTACGGGAGCGGTTAACCGGGTTCGTCGGCTGTTTTGCCGCGGTGGGGACGGCTCCAAAGCCGGCTATTGGATTGACCCCGGTCCAAGGACCTGGACACAGTGAACCGCTGTCACTCCGCTGTGTCGTAGAACGTCGCAGTGAATGGATGGCACCCGCCCACTGCCCACGCTATAATCAGCAGCTTAATTCACTGCGAAATAAGCGGCGATATTGGATGGAGTTCTGTTTGTAGAAAAATGTTTGATTGCCTGGGTCTGCGTCTGATGTTTGCGTGGCTTGTGTAAATGATTTAATGATGGAGCTGTTTTTATATATACATGTCCTTATTGTTCTGTAATTTATAGTTTACTAAAAACAACAACATCAGCAAAGTATGTCTGAAATGGCTCCGTTTGGCCTGCCGTTCATCCATTGTGCTGATGCATGGCTGCTATTTGAACTCTGAATAGGCAATTCATAACTGCTCTCCTTCATCTAACGACAGCCATTTGGGGCATTCTGCCGTCGCCCGCTGGCAGCAGGCCCGGATTATTGGAGAGAGCCGCTCCGGGCAGCCGCCTTTTTCCCGTCTGCTCATTTTCAAAACGCTGGTCCTTTCTGACGGCGTAGTTTGTTTCGACGTTTCTAAGGCTGCCGGGAGAAGTGCGTCCAAAGCGCAAAACAGCGAGACGAGACCGCCACCCCAATGGTAGGATGAACTTCCGCCGAGAATATATTCCTGCAAGCCACTTGTTGAGAAGTGGACCGATTTGCATTATGATGGCGTTTTCACTAGCGATGATGCAACTGCTGGTCATCTTTCTGCAGTTTTATGAGCGTCCTTCCGGCGTTGCCAAGGCCAGGGCGGACGTGTGACCCCATCGTGGTCGGATTTATGTCTGGCTTTTATTGCGCGCTGCCGGGTGACATGCCTGTTTAGAGGATGCGCATCAGTAAACGGAGAACATGCCAGACACGGGGGCAGGCGAGCATGCCACCAAACAGGCGCTCAGGAGGCCACGCAGAGGCTGACATTGATACATAGAGAGAGAACACCACTTACCTCATCAGGGAACATGTCTGCTACCATATCTCAGAGCGAGTTCGCGGGATTCTGGCGCATGTTTCGACACGTTCAGGCATGCAAAGAGTGGTGTATCGCCTAGAGCCTCCACTCGCCAGCCAGTGCGGTTGCCACATAGAGCTAGAGAGACAGTCGCGTGCCGCGCGATTTGTTTTAGCAGAGACGGATGATGACGGCCCCCCTCCCGGAACAGTCTATTGTGTCGCCAGCCGCTGCCGGACGAAATGGACTTCCCATTCTGAGGCGAAATGGACTCGCCCGTTTGACAGCAGAAAGAAATGGTCCATATGACTCCCCCGCCTGGGGAATGGACTCGTCTGAGGGATTCCCCTTTTTGTAAAATAGACTGGTCCGACCGAGGGGCCCTCGGTTCCTACTGCTGGTCGGATATTATACCTGAAAAACCGTGATGCACGCCCAGAGAAGAGAGTCGAAGTTTTTGCGGTCGCAGTTGGTTTTGCCCTTGCTGTCCTTTCTACAGAACCTACACCCAAACAGGTTCATGCCCAATATACTGGAACAGAGATTGACACACAAGTTCGGTTGGTTTGCCATTGCACGCAAACTCGGTGAGGGCAGTGTCGTACATATACGGTACTATTCAGAAAGTCATCAGGCAAAACCAGCGTATGCAATATTACCAATGACGACGTGAAAATGACACATCGCAAGGACGCAAGAGTAGGAGGTATCTTCGGTTGAAATTATTAACTTAAATTTACGCAGCAATGCGATACCTATGTTCAGCTTATGTTATTGTGAGTTGAACGAAAAGTACATATTTGAATCATTATTCTGAATAAATTTTGTCGCTTTAAAAAATTTATTCCATTTTCAACACAAAGCATAATGTTGGATACAAAATAAATATTCTATGAAGTTCATGTTGAGGTATACTCTGTCTTAGTCTGTGCTATTCAGCAGACATAATGTTGTATACAGCGCTCTTTATTACAAAATAAATTAATATAGTCCAGCACCAATAGTGTCATTTATTTCTAGATGAAGGACACTGTATTGTCATGACATTTCGTGCAAATAACGAGAGTCCAATCCTACTGGGCCTGGTTTATTTATATCATTGATTTATGAACGTCCTATCACGTGTTATCGTCAACAATATTTGAGGCATAGTTAAAATTCAAATGCACTTAGCTCATTTTCGCTGTTGTCTTTCTACTTTATGATTGAAGCTGGAGCAGTCGATAAGCCCATCCTACTTTGACACCACTTCGACTGGTATTATTATGGAGATGGTAGTGGCGCAGAAAGTTAGTTATCGCCTCAGACTTTGATGGAACACTGGCTTGCGGAAAGTTGGAACAAAATCGTCCCAATAAGCCAAAATTTACAATTCAAAGCAGCAATAGCGCTGGAACCCAAAACACCTTTAGAAAAGTAACACAGAGTACAAATGTAAAAAATCAATGCTAGTTAAGCATGCAATAAAATATTTAATAAACAAGAAAATCATGGGTGTAGAATGGATAAATGGTCAATGTTTGCACAAGTGGCGGCGGAAGCGTGGGGCAGTGGGAACAAGTTGCCCCCACATCAAACGACGTGTGGGAGCAAACATGCCTTTTGCCCAAGCATTCATATTTTGGTAGATGGAAACCATACACTTTTATCATTAAAAAATGTCCGACCGACGAGGATATGCAAAGAGTTTTCCTTTAAATCTTTAAAAAGTATATCGACTTACAACAACAAAATAGGGGTTCTGTTGATATATAATTGTATAAAATTGTAATTATTTTACTACTCCTCTCATTTTGCTAGCCAGATCGAGGAGATAATATCGATTGGAGCTCCAAAGAGGACACACGGTTGAGGAGCTCCAGAGAGGAGACGCCACTGGTATGCTCCGGTGAGGAGACGCCAATGGGGAGCTATAGAGAGGAGACGCGGCAGGGGAGCTCCCGAGAGGAGACATGGCCGGGGAGCTCCCGAGAAGAGACGCGACCGGGGAGCTCCAGAGAGGAGACATGGTTAGAGTGCTCCGGAGAGGAGACATGGTTGGAGTGCTCCAGAGAGGAGACGTGGCTGGGGAGCTCCGGAGAGGAGACGTGGCTGGGGAGCTCCGGAGAGGAGACGTGACCGGGGAGCTCCGGAGAGGAGACGTGGCCGGGGAGCTCTGGAGAGGAGACGTGACCGGGGAGCTCTGGAGAGGAGACGCGACCGGGGAGCTCCAGAGAGGAGACATGGCCGAGGTGCTCCCGAGAGGAGACGCCGTCGGGTGCCCTGGAGAGGAGACCGTTTGTCTATACGATCTATGTCGAATGATAATCTCAACTTAGTTTACCTGGTCAAGGGAAATAGTTCACCGTGAACGTGGGGTTTTGAATTGTGTGTTCACAATTAATGTCACAGTAATTGACTTTCTAAAGAATACGTTTTGACAGTAGGGTGTCTTGAGCAGTGTTTAAATACATGATAAGGATGCATTAGGAAAAATTAAAATGCAAATTACACGTTGTAGCCGTTGAAAAAATTGAAATGGGTTTTTGCGCTGTCAGAATAACATTTTAAAGCTTGTAGGGTTTTTAAGGTTTGATATTTTGGTAAATTAGCTACAGAATAAACTTTTATTTGCATTTTTGTTAAAGACATTTTACAATGGGAAAATTTTCTAGGAATAAATTGCAAGACAAATTTCATCTTAAGGCTTATTGATAAAAAAACAAGTTCTAAAAATGAAAGCCTTAAAAATGTTATCTTCACAGCGCAAAAATCCATCATGAAAAAGGCTGATGCCTAAAAATAAATACCATATCAAACTTACAAATTTCGAAAATATTGAGTTAAAAATTGAAATGACTTGTGGACAGTTTGCCCCAGCTCAAGAAATACTTTCCGACAACCCTGGAATCATTTTGAACTGATGACTATAAGTATTAGTTTCAAATGACAACTCAAGTGATATTGAAATATCATGGTGTAAAGCAGTTCGTGTTCGAAAAAACATAACAGCCACATCTAGCGAAGACCGATATTTACGTACTGAAATATGTATATAACATCTGGTAATTTAAATGCAATACGAATATTTCTCTGATTGTACCATTTATATTTGTATAATAAATTTAGTTCGAATGTTTTGATGGGATGGAGTTCCGAGATCAGGATCCACGATAAGCTAGGCTTGTTGTGCAGGTCCTGACCCGAACACCCGATCACGCAATTCCAGTCACCGAGATAATTTTAGTCGAAAACTTAACGTCCCCTGACGACTGAGGACGGTCCGCCCGGCTCGCTGGCTTCACCTGACCTTGAACGCAGCCGCTGCCATCGGCCGCAGGTCATCACTACCGCAGCAAACAGCGAGCGCGGAAGCGACTCGAACCCACCTTGCCAGAGTTGGCCAGATCTAGAGCTCAGCGCTCTCCCGACTGAGGTATGTACACGGGCTAAATGCAGATATAAATGAAAATATTCGGTGTTTCAGCATTCATATTGGGCGTGCTACAAATGTATAAGATGCTGCCAAGTATGGCAATGCTTTTTCAATGAAAAGAGGGAAGACTGGAAAGGGACATGCCCTGATAAGCAAATACACTATCTTATAGAAGTCGTGAAACTTATCCTAAAGCCTTTATTCATGTATATAGTTTAGATGAACCGTATTTAATCTTACACATGCAGCAACAATAGCTGAGAGTGAACGCGATTGTCTACACTTTAGATGTTGACGATTCCCCCATTTAGCATTTAACCTTTTCGTAGTTTGCACTCAGTCAGATAAAGTTTACAGCAATTATCTGCTGATAAGCGATAGTTGAAGATCTGATTTTAAACACATTGATTGGTGTAGAACTCTTATTATCCCAAATGCACAGACAGTGCGAATATGACAACACTTGGTTCCACAATGCACATGCACAGGCTGATTGATTTTCGAAATCTCTCAGGCCTCTTTTTACTCTTTTTCACTCTAACTCTTGCCTTCCCTTTAGAAAAAGTAAGTACCCAACGGAAAGGACCACATGCTGACATAACAACAGGGAGCCGGGGAAACGCGACTTGTGTCCGTGGTTGAAACCGGTAGCAAGACACAGATCAAGTAGATGCGAATAGTTTTCTTCAAATGCATCATATCATATACGTGACATTTCTGGCTCTAAACAAATAAATAACTTAGCTTTATAACTCTCGCCCTACGGAGACGATTTTTCATCTTCGCCCTAAACCGACTACCCCTGCTAACTTCTAAACCAAGCAACGTAGAGCAACGCCGACAAACATCAGCGTTTTGCCTGCAGTGAGGCAAATCTTACAATATGCTAGTTCTTGTTAAGGTCATTTGATGACATTCAAGGCTACCTAAATGACCTAGGATTGACAATGTCATAAAATGGCAAGTTTACTCTGTCTTTCATCACTCCCAGAGTTATGAGCACAAGACATATTTACCGTCAACATACTCGTCTTTGTATTAAATATTTGACGGTGCATCGTTTTTTAGATTTGGTCTAGTAAATGACCTCCTAAGGCACGGATATTATTAAAAAAGATCATAGTTTTGCACTTGGCATTACAGTACATTCACAAGGTGCTTAGTAAAACTTCTGAACGAAGGGAGATAGAAGATGCAGTAAAAGATGCAGTAAAAGGAGAAAAATGTTGCTAGTCATAAAAGTAATTTAACGGTATCCCATTTTAGCATCTATGTTAACTGGTGACCTTGGGTTCAGGTCATTGGCCCGAAGTGTAGGGAACAGATGGAAAACAGTGGTTTTTCGCTGTCAGAAGCATACAAATTTAGATTCTGTTGAATGTAAATAAAAATGCATGTTCTTATACCAGTTTTGTCTCAGAAGTAGAGAAAGCTGATCATTTGTTCGTATCTGGTCCAAAAGCCAAAACATGTTATTTCGAAAATTATTTCACAGGTTTCGTATACATAAAAAGCCACAGGAAAGTCAAAAATTAAAATATTGTTTTGATATTTTTTTGTACCTATTGTTCAAACACAGTTCTGTCTCACATATTCCTGGCTTTAGATAATTTTTACACTTTCGATTAAGAAGTGTTTTTTTCTTCAGTTTTTTTTTTAAAATGCTGGGAATCAAAAACTAAGATGAGTAAACATTTAGATAGCCATCTTGTAGCTTTAAACGAACCACGGTGGGGGTCGTTTAAAGATCCTCGTAGCGCGAAGGCTAATGCAGTAGAAGTATCCAAATGACAAACTAATATGTTCCTTAAGTGAAGCATAATTAAACTATCGTCCTGGGAAATTTATAAATATTGAAGGTCACCGGCATCGTACTTTTTCCGTGTTTTCCAAAAGCTGTCGCCTTTTTAGTTTCCGAAATGTATAACATGCGACAATATTGTTTTTTTTTGGCTTAGGAGAGCAGTGTTTTTTTGACAAAAACTCAAAACTCACGAAAGTCTTGTTTGATAACCTACAACCATCTTTCTAATACAAGAAATCCGCATACATTTAAAGACGTTAGTACATCTGAAGTTGTGGCTAAATGGTTTCCTGATACCAATAAGCACATCGCTGAAGACAATCAAAAACACACTGCGAAACTTGATAAGGTGCTCCTGAAAGCTCAAGCAGGAGTGCTGATTTTAAAAGCCCACCTCCTGCGGGTGTGCAGGGTCAGAGGTGACTGACCCCGGCGGGTCACCGGTCACCAGTGGCGTGTTGGTTACAGAGGGCCGCGCGTGCCTCGCACGTTATGGGGTAAGCTGTGAAGGTCGATTCTCTCATGCGTGGTAAGACGGACAAGGGGTGTCCCCGCGGCTGACGGAGAAGAGACAGGGAGAAACGAGACCCAGGCACGGGGCGATGGAGAAAGGGAAGAGACAGAGACCAGGGAGAGGAGAAATAGAGAGCATGTCACCCCGAGCGACTAGTGAATGGCCAGGTGGTGTCCACCAATGTGTGGAGTAGCCCGTGCCGTGTCCAGGAGACCAAGCTGAAAGTCACAATGAGCTTCGCCAAGAAACCCACTGATACTGCGGTGTGGTTTTCGGTATCAACGTGAACCTTAACATGACTATACTGCAATGGGAACAACGCTTAGCTGTCGTGTGTTGTGGGCAAGATACAATGCCCTTAGTGCTTGGCTGATAAACTGAGCAAGTATCTTTGCTCTTGAGGCGCCCGAAACCATTTGTGAATGACGACGTCGACCAACACGCTGGAAATATGTCTTTGCAGTACATTTATCCAGTTGCGATAGAGGGTGGAAGGATTTGAAATGTGTGTACATCGTGTAACATCCTGTCATAGAGCTGAGCACATGATTTTGGAACATAGCCAGGATTCTGCTCTACCTTTTTACACGGGCGAGAGTTCCGTGATGTGCAGCCTTTTATTCATCTTCTTAACATCTAAAATTAAAATTATAGATCCAGCACGTCAAAAACTCTTCACATATATACACTGCACACTGAACACCCACGGAAAGACTGAGACAGCTCCATTCGCAAGAGAACGACTTCCAACGACAACGAATACCTCAGCACATCACAAGAGCGAACTCCTTACCTGAAGATGAAGATGAAGAGGATGAGCAGGGAGAAGAAGATGGCCACGTTGTCCATCGTCTTCAGCATGACCAGCAGCTGGCGTCTGAGGTTGGGCAGGAATCGGACTAGCTTCAGGATGCGCAGAAGTCGGAACGTCCTCAACACGGAGAGACTGGAGCCGCCCTCACCGTGCTCGCTGAACTTGGAGTTGTACAGATCCACCGCGCTGCAATCCGACGAGGGCTGCTGAGGTCATTCGTATAAAAAACGTTGAGCCAAGGCTTGACTTTGTCTTTTTAAGCCGTAGGCTTGATCTGTGAACTGCTGTTCGGTGTCTTGAAAGTTAAACCAAGGAGTTCAATAATCCTAAGCATGCTGTCCTTTTCAACTAATTATTGTGAGAACAACACATTGCCAATAGTGTTAAATACTAAATGCTGCACATTAAAACAAGAAACAGGCCGTGGCTCGAGTTATTTGATAAGAATGGTCTATACACGCAGAAACGAAACGAGGGATGTTCTGGCAAGACGGGTATTTGCAAGTACAACGCGGGAAAATTAACAGGTACATACATAACGCTACTAAACTCAACCGATACACGTCTTAACACGCGCACTGGAGAAGGGCATTTTTGTGCCCAACCCATATGTTTTTCGTAAACAGGTCGAAAACAAAACAATGCAGGACGGTGGGGTTGGTGCAAAATTAACGACAACACACGAGCCAATTGTTTGACGCAAAAAAGGAAATCGTTATTTTTTTTATTGCTGTATTGATATTAAATCCAAAATGGCGGCTGGAGTCGAGGACGGCGAGGAGATACTATCGGAATCTACAGTTAGATAGTGTTGATTCAAACGCCATTCGGTAGCCAATTTTAATCTTAATCTTAATATTCTCTGATGTTATTGTTAATCTTAATCATCGAATAAAACGTTGAACCCATTGCTGGTGTGTTGTTACGTCACGGAGGCCAAAATACAAAACTGTGACGTTTGACCAGATTTGACTCTTATGACCTTGTCTGACCTTAAAGAAGTTGACCTAAGGTCAACAAAATTTCTTAAAATGTAGATGATCATAGCAACTATAATAAATGCAATCTTCGTTGCTCTATTTTACCTATTATGCGATTTATATTCGAAGTATTACAATCATAGCGAATAAGCACGTTGCAGGGGAAAGAAGTTGCGTTGCGTTTACATGCACTTACATTCTTGCCTACCATTTATCTGATTTCACGTTAATGCTACGCTACTGTAACAATACAGTATATATACTGCTGCTGTATGATACATTTGTGCAGTATGAAGTTAACAGTGCAATGTATTACGACTGAGATGATCAGTGAGCGCCGAGTGAAATCCCTCCAAAGCGCTCTTCCTCCAAACAGCAGTAGATAATCATCTGTCTGGAGTTCTGCGACCGTGCTAAATCTCCCACTCGCGGACCTGAAGGCTTAAGCGGCGGAGAGAACGAGGAAGCTGGGTGGAGGGGGAGGGGAGAGGGGGTGGGGGCGCCGGCCGACCGTCGTCACTGACAGCCACTCCATCACGGTCCGGGGAGCTTCGCAGCCGGGTTTTGTGCCGCTCTCGGCCCTCAGCACTCAGCACAGTCTCTCAGCACCGCCGGGTTACGCAGCGCGGCGGCAGACGTACGGCGGGACAGCCTAACCGGACAGGCGGAGGGAGAAAAGCGCGCCGGGACAGCCTATCAGGACAGGTGGAGGGAAGAAAACGTGCTGGGACAGCCTAAGCGGCAGGCGGAGTGATGGACAAATCGAAGGGGCAATATAGTTGCCAGGAGGGTTGAGGGAGCTGTGATTATGATTTATAGAAACATGGTCACTTATAGAGTTAACTATCGTGTTCTGTGAGGATCATGATACACGCATCAAAACAACCCAAAGCCAACACAAAGCCTGTGAAATTGAAATTGAAATTGAAAATTGAATCATGCAAGGTGTGATTGCATGATTCAGTATACATGATTTTGTGTTGGTATGATTCAAAGTTTCACATAAAGAGGTGATATCCGTGAGTGGAACTGGTTAATATGATGATATAGCGTGGGCAATTTGTTTTCCATCAATTCATTTGGTGTGTGCTATTAGCTTAGTTCCTACTATACAAACGCATGCTTACGTATTATCCTCGCATGCAAATTGCAAACACCACAGAGCGCATTTAATACGTGTTAGGCGTATTTGTATGGAAGGGAAAAAGGATATATTTGATAATCCGGCATTGGTTTTCCAGCTGGCGTTAACCAAACATGCTGCATGAGAGACATTTATCACCCATTTGCTTCTTTACTATGACATACCTTCATTTCATTATGGTAGTAACCCATGACCATTAATTATGACAAAGCAGACCCGTAGCCGAGCTTACTTCGCTCATGAATACATTTCACTAATCACTGGAAACAACCGCACATTCACCGCAACCAATTACATAAATGTTTCACCCCCACAAAGCCGTGAGTAGGAACTGAGAAATGTGAAGACAACTATCAACGATAATGCCACCCTTCACAGTAGGTAGGGCATATTAAGCCCGAAAGTTACCTGATGATGACGATGAGGCCGTCAAACACGTTGAAGCCGTTGCGGATGTAGCCGTAGAAGCCGTCTGCTATCAACTTCAGCAGCATCTCAAACGCGAACACCGCCGAGAAGACGATGTTGCTCGTCTCGACCAGCGTGGTCAGCCAGTCGGGCTGGTTGTGGTACTCCACGCCCATGCTAAGCGTGTTGATCATGATCGCCAACAGGATCCCCTTCTGGGTGTAGGAGTGTTCGATGAAGCTTTTCACACAGGCGCGGCACCAGCGGAGCGCGGCGCAGATGTGCGGACAGCGCGGCGGCCGGGGCTCCTCCTCGTCGTACTCCTCGGACCAGTAGTCCTCGTCCTCCTCATCGCACGAGTAGTCCTCCGAGGCACAGGAGTCCTCCGAGTCGCCGCTCCAGCTCGCGTCGCTGGCGGAACGTGGTGAGTCGAGCGGCGGCGAGCCGAGCGCCAGGGTTGGCTCGGAGAGCTGCCTGGTGGCGGTCGGAGTCACCCCGGACACCCCGGCCATCCCGGCCACCCCCTCCGCTCCAGCCACTGCTCCTGCTCCGGCCAGCGCCGGCGGTCGGAGCGGCACCTGGGCCAGCTGAGCGGGCAGCGCGGCGCTCAGTGCGCCACTGATCGCCAGCAGCTCGGTGCAGCTCAGCGGGCCGCGGTCCGCCGAGCGACACACCCGCGGGAACACCGAGCTGCGCAGCTTCCGCAGCTGCGTCTCGGCGCGCAGCAGCTCCGCGCGCAGCTGCGGCGACACCGCCGCCTCCACCGCCGCCCCCGCCACCACCGCCGCCGCCGCGTCCAGCCGCTGGATCGGGATGATGACCGGCTTGTTGACGTCGTAGCTGACGCTCTTGGCGCGACGCTCTGGCGGCCGGCCGGCGTCCGGCGTCAGTCGACTGCACAGGATGCCCGGCGGCAGCAGGTGGCTGTCCAGACCACGCTCGCAGTCGGAGCTGTCCGGCTCCATCGTGGCCAGGGGCAGCAGCATCCCGACCGCGGCAGGGTCACAGTCGGGACGCCGCGGCGTGGACAGCGCGTCCACGTCCGACACCTCAGGGCTGGCGCGCGGCGCCCACTCGTCCACCTTACTATCACAGCAGAAGTTATTGTTGTCGCGACCACTTTCAGGGTCGCCTGCGCGAAAGTTTCTCGCGCTGTCGCGAGCGCGTTCATGGCCGCGTTCATGGCCGCGTTCGTGGCCGCGTTCGTGGCCACGTTCGCGACCGCGGCCGCCGTTGCGCGCGCCCTCGCGAACGCCCTCGCGACAGCGGCGACGACGGAGGCTGAAGCGGGCTGGGGGTTTGTGTCGCATCCGCTGCCATCGCGCGCGCAGCCGCCGCCGCAGCCGGCGCCAGAGGTGCGCCACGTAGCGCAGAATTTCAGCGTAACAGCCGGCGTTCTCCAGAGAGCTGCCCAGAGTGGAGGTGCTTTGGAAGCGGGCGCGCTCGAGGCGCATGCGCTCCGTCTCTCGCTTCTTGGTCTCCGAGAACTGGGTGGCGATGACCACCAGGCAGAGGTTGATCATGAAGAAGGCGCCGATCTGGGGAGAGAGAATGTGCTTAGACATTGAGGTGTTCGTAAACGGCATATTCTTTTCGCGGTTTGCTGTTTTTGCAGCATGCTGGTTCTGGCATGAGCGTATATAGATGTTGTCAATATACTACAACGCGCGGACGGTGGTAACATTTTCACACCAGCCACTCGTTCATCGTGAACGGGTGATCGAACACCCGATTGATTATCCGCTGGCATTTCAGAATGGTCTCACTGGCCAATGCGCTATCAATAATAACGTCAGTATCGTTCTATAGCAGGTTATTTGTCCGTAACAACGTGTCAATGTCCGTCTCGAAACATAATTTTCAGTGGCACCGTTATCTTGATATGGTCTGTCCAGCAATTTGATGTCGTGTGACGAGTTATTTGCAGACCATCGATTGCACCTGTGTAACACCAGTGTCAGTAAGCCGGTGAGCTCTTGTAATCTGAATATAATGACGTACGCCCGGGTATGTCTCTGTCGCGAAGGTCACACTATCCACAAGATTTACCGGCGCGTCTAAAACTGGCACTAAACTTGGGTCACAGAAGACGACCCCCTCTGGGAAGGGGAAGCGGAGGAGGGGCGGTACACCGTCCTCAACAACCCACTAAGCACCGCTGTCGGTCAACTCCAATGCCGCAAAGTGGAAGTGTCCGTGGACCTGTCTTGGTCCACAATGAACGACGACCGGACACTTTCGAGACACGGCGAGCGACGACTTTGTCCGCAGGGACTGCGTGTTCGGGACTGGGACCGTGACAGATCGACGGCCAGATCGCCAATCGTCGACACTGATCGATGAGGACCGGCGTGATCGATGCCGCAACTGGTGTCCGATAAGTCCAACATGTGATTTGCAGACATCGCTGGTACTTCTTTTTGCAATGGTGATTGGTGATTTTGACGAAGAGGGGCTAAGGGCGAGTCTGAACTCACGACGATGAGGAGGACGAAGTAGGTGAAGTCCCAGAAGCTGTGGGCGTCCTGGATGTAGTACATTATGTCCGTCCAGCCCTCTAAACTGATCACCTGAAAATACACATGTGATTAGAAAGCAATATCGCACTCATGAAGAATATGGATAATAATGTTATTGAGACGCGTCGGAGCAATTGAGTTATGTATCGCGAACATGACTTTTCATTGTATTCGGCTAAATTAGGCAACGGAAACGCGATATTCTGCAGTAAAAAGTAAACATATTGAGAAAACAACGGAATGAAACGCAAAACTAGATGTGAAAAGACGTCATGCTTTTTACACAGCATATAACTTCATCACATTGCGCATCACAGGCGTAACATAAAAGGATGCTGGTTAGAGTACATTTTATTAAAACACGAAGAAGAAAGCAATAGTGAACACTAATATGAGCATCAAAATACTACGTTACACCAACAGCTCATAAAAAGATGGCGAATTTTACCCATACTAACTTCAAGAATCCACCATGAGGATGACGACTTTTGCCGCAGACCCAACAGGAAGATAGCGATTTTCTCCGTGAACTCACCAGGAAGATGGCGACCCAGGCAAGTCCGATGTTGTCGAACGACATGGCGCCCTGGAAGGGGTTCTTGTCGCTGGCCCGGCACTCGGTGTAGTACTGGTTCCAGTTGACGCACGACGTGTTGGTAGGCACGTTCGCACTGAATGGTCGCGCCGGCTCCGCACACTCCATGTCTGCGGTAGAAGGCGGGTTCGAATCTCGGTGAGGACAAGTATTTAGCGCATCGATAACAAAACGAACGTTTGTAAAGTGAATTTATTGCGTTGGTAAGACATATTTGTGTAATGTATAAGGTTAGGCCTGTCTGTAGCCATTTTCACGATGGATTTGTGCGCTAATGAGGATAACATTACTGAGATATTGAAGATATCATCAGAAATGTTTTTAGAAGCTTCAGCATGCATTTTTTCTTGAAATTTCGTGCAAAAATGCAAATGTATATAGTACGGGAGGCCCGTTTAACGACAAAAGGAAAAATTCCAGGACTCAGTGGCTGCCTTGTGGATTTCATCTTTCCATAAATGTCAATTAAACTCTTCTCTCAGCTTTCTTATCACAGTAGGCTTTGTTCCAGGACGTTGGGCAATGAGCTATGAGTTTCAGTACGAGTGACTTATGAGCGTGATAATCTGATCAGTGGCCGGCCGGAAGTCGGTACATTGCGGTGGCCGCCTCAACTCTGCCGAAATCAGCGCTTATCTCTGTGTCGCCATACGAAACTGACCGCTGCGCCCCGGCAACGTAATTAGTCATGCATTTTTACACTGAGCGCACTAGGAAATTAGAGCATAAGTTCTGGTAAATAGTTATTAATATTATAGGTACATTTAAAGGAATAAATAGAAAACTGACTTAGCCGATACTATCACTATTCAATAGTTATGGAAACATGCATTAAGCTGGCAACAAGGTTATGATACAAACTAACCTGCGTCAACATACATTGGTTCAGTTAAGATACCGTCATTCGACGGTATCTTAATCGGTTCGGCGGCGAATGGCCAACTAATCATTTCGTGGCGATTGCGGTGACCCCCACGCCACAATAAGCTACGTAATGTTTTTGAATCCGAGTTTTGAGTAGATTACTTCAATCCTTAGCTTGATTATTACCACCGACCTCACATTTAAAAATAATACATTACCAACGTATTAAGCAATTATGGGGAAATTCTCTAGAAATAATACATGTTAACGCTTATCCGAACCTTATATGCTGAAACCACATTGAAGTTATCCTCAGTAAGGTTATCTTCAACGGCACAGCAATCCATCATTAGAATGCCTGTTGCTCCGCTGAGTATTACGCTACTGAGGTTTTTGAAAATAACCTCAAAAAGGTTTGGTATCACTATGAACTAAGCTTCAGAATGCATTTTACATGCAATTTTGTGCTATAAAGTTTCCCGTTAAAATGTTTCTAGCACAAACTTGCATGTAAAAATGCATCGCAAAACCCATACACCAAATACTTTTTGAGGTTATTCTCAAAAACCTCAGGAATATTTTCATACTCAGCGCAAAAGTCCGTCGTGAAAACCGCTTTATCTCCATTGCGACGATATTTCAAAATTTAGGTTTATAGTCATTTTAGGACAAGGAATCTGTTGGTGGTTAATATACTATACAATGCAATTGAGTGTTGGGTGATATTCGGGGAAGCCCTCTTAAGTGACGGTGTGCCGTTCAGTTGCTGGCCTAAAACGATTCAGCTCTATCAGCCTCAAAAGGCTGTTGGAATGTGGTCATGGTCTATCCAATAAACTACACTCATCAGGCGTCTTAGTTTACTTGCTATATCATTATCATTCAAGCACTCATGAAACTCGTCGTCTACCACTTCACGATTTCTCAAGTGCAGCTCCCGCTCATCACACAGTTCTACCAAAATCATTCTGCTGTCAGTTTGTCAGTGTTCTTTGGCAATAAAACCGTTCTTTGACTGCAGTATCTTTCACAGATGCCAGCAGTGTACCGATTTCGGAGATTGTTGGTGCCCATCAGGCCGCCTTTTCTCCCGTTCAGCTTCCATCGTCGACTGTAGAAATACCGCCCGGCGGCGCGCGTTGTGCTGACGTCTGCAGTTTTATATCGGCATTCCGACGCGATTCTCTGGACCGAAGTGAATATAACGAAGCTGTGGCCTGCCGAGATTAAAGCCCGGTCTAATGACCTGCAGCCGAGTTACGAAGTGCTGGGCCCGACGGCCAGATAATGAGGAGACCACGCCTGCTTTTTTTATTCGCTAGACGTTGTTCTTGACCACTGCTCGGAGTTGGTAAGCATATCTGAAGCTCGTATATGTAGGTGGGACAAATACGATTCAGCTGACTGTTATATAAACATACAACATTGTGCACACCAAGTAAAATGGATATAGTTCAATTTGAAATCCGCAGAACTCTATTTGAAATTGAAAACATTAAATTTGTGAAAGTTATCTTTCCACTTCATTCTAATGAATGCCATTTTTTTCAAATTGAATTTTACCTACTTATCATTAACCTCATGTATTTCAATTATAGTGAAACATGGTGTAATTCAGCTGCATGCTAATAAAATGAAAATAAATAGGTCTTCTGTCAGCTTACCTGGCAGAAGACCTTTTTGCCAGCTACTATTGCCAGCTGCTGTCACCGAGTCCAACTCGTGCTGAGAAATACTACCAGGCAGCATTATTTCGAAATAAACAAGATGCCGTGGCAAAGGACATTCCCTTGGGACGCACGGGTACGAAGTAGATTATTCCAGCATCACGTGATCGAGGTGAGTGTGACTGGCACCATCAGGCTCGCCGACACATTTTGTTTTCTAATGCGAGCATAGCGTGCTCCGAACACTTGGGCGTGCTTCTGTTCACAGGTTCTGTCAATGACCGCAAGAGAAGGAATCAGTAACACGACACTAGATGAAAAAGTCAGTAAGTGGATTTTTTGGTAAGTGACATGCGTAGACGGATAATGTCTGGGTGCATACTTTGTTTGGATACATAATTGATTTGTGAAAAACGCCCGTTTACTTTTCATAATCTGGATAGGACATAAGGAAATGACTTTCATTTCCAGTCGTAATGAGTCCACATCAGCAAATCCTGACATTACAAAGAACTAGCACCAGCACATGTGCACCACACGTAGCCCGCGGCGACTTGACATCCGTGTTGCCGGCTGCTTCAGAGTAAGTTCGAACTGATCAAATCAGCTACGGCGATTGTAGCTTCTATCTCACGTCATTCATATACCTGCAACATCTCCTCTTCAATTTACCAAAAATCTCACTTGCAATCTGTCAACTTTTTATGCAGAAATATAGTAGAAACATTTTAACCCGCGAGTCACTTGGGGGGGGGGGCAATATATTACCCCCACTTTGTTTTTTTGACAATGGCAGACGAACCACTAAACACAGAGCCTTCAAACTTTCGGTACCTGCCACAAAAAGTCTTAGACTTCCTTGACAAAATTTTTGAGGTC
>JARBER010152135.1:0-10796 GCA_030265075.1 Balanus glandula
CGTCTCAACTCAGCATTGGGGGAGGGGGGGGGGACTCGGGCTATACCAAAGAGATATAAAGTTTCACCCTTGGCCTTGCGCTCCTCCCCACTGTATCTGCACATGGGTTTAACAGTTGTGACTACACCGTTTTCGGTCAGTAAACATTAAACATCCCCGGTGGGCGTCAGCTTCCCGAAACTGAGCACAGATGTTCACCGTCGCTTCAGTCAGTAGGAAGCGGCAGTTGCTGGGGTATAACTGTACCGCGGCCAAGGTCAGCTAGGTATGTCCTTCCGGGTCCATATGATATTGTTTTTGTGGCGTCAGTGATGTTTGAATCCCACAGTCTGCCTTCTGCAGTATCCAATTTCGACCTCCGACTGCATCTAGACTGTCCAGACTAGACCGCAAGCTAGCGGAAGCGGTCTTTGAACTGCCGGACGCCGGTACGCCCAATGGCAATGTCTCTCAGCGGCCAGTGGTCTGTTACTGTCGGCATTACACCTGCCGGACATTCCACCGTCTGTCGCTCCCCGTGACGCAGCGTTCTGCGGCCACGCCCGACCGCACAGCCAGCCACCACATTCCGTTACAGGGCCACGCGTGTATGTCTGTCTGTCTGTATGTCTGTTCATGTGCAATGTCAGCTTACAGGGTTACTGATCGCGGCCGTCTCATTTCAGATACCGGAAGCTACACGAAGAAGAAACAAATGAAGACAATCGGGATGAGCATAAAAAGTAAGTGATTTATTTATGTTTTGTAATGAGTTTTCGAGCTTGGTCTGTGTTATGGAACCTTTCGATACAAATCTCGGTTGACAGCTTCATTTGTAGAAGATTGTGACTCACGTTCTTTTTTATGTGAGTTATGCTATTTCCCCATGCTAGAAATGCAATTCTGGTTACCCACTTTCAGATGAGGCAAGCGGAATCCACTTGGTCATTAAACTCGTACATGACGAATGCGTTTGTTTGTCTAACGCTGTTCGCGTCACTACATTAGGTCACTGTGGCTGGCTATCCTGGTGTGGCTGGACTGCTGTATGTCTGTGACAGGTCTGTCTCTGTGTATCTGTCTGTGTGGGTAACTGACGGTGATGTCTGACGTCTGACCTCAGGTCGCTGCGGCTGGCCATCATGGTGTGGCTGGACTCGTACCCTGCCGACTTCCAGGACCACCCGGAGTACCCGCTCATGCAGCGGATCCTCGAGTTCTGCCGCGCCTATCGGCCGGCCACCTCCGAGCTGGAGAACAAGGTCACCCACAAGCTGGAGAAGTTCGAGAAGGAGGAGGAGATCAAAGGTAGGTAGCGCTGAGAAGGGGAAGTCATGAGGAGAATGGTAGGAAATGATGAGAAGGTCATAGGTAAATGAGAGTGGAGAGCCGAGAATGTGGAACAAATGAGGGACGTAGGTATTCAGTTGACATTACAATGAAGACAATAATGTGTAGCTGGGTGTTATCTCTGCCTAGTGTCTATTTGTTAATATATCAACGGATTATAATTTGTCGATGTGGGAAACCATCGCCCCATCAGTTGTTGGTTCTGCACTAACCTGACCGTTCCAACCTTCCTGACATGACCTCACTGGTCTGCTCGCTGTTGCTGTGTTGTTGCTGACCGTTTTCGTCGATGTGCCGACAGCGTCACCGATGCTGCAGCGGATCCTCTCGACGGAGGAGGTTCGCTGTCTGAGTCCCGTGCAGTCGGACGTGCCACCGCTCACATTCCAGGAGATCTCCGAGAGACGCTTTGCCGAGCAGCTCACACGCATGGACGCCGTACGTGCAATGCGCGGAGGGGCGGGGCGAGGGGGTGATGCTACGCGACAGGGAACGGGACCGGGAGCGGGCATAGACGGGACGAGAACAGGGAGGGAAAACGAGAGTGAACAGAAAGTGAAAGTAGGCAAGGGCGACATGAGATACGAGTGCTACATTTGCTGGGTTTATCACCCGAGGGAACATGAGACACGGTCTAACTCTAAACAATAGAAGAGGGCACCGGGCGAGTAAAGCGAGAGTACAAGGTGAAGACGGCTAGAGAAACATAGCGTGACGAGATGAGACAAATGAGAGGAAAGCGTGCTGTTCCCATGAGAGGTGCGCATCTTATTGGACTCAGAACAGTACTGTCTGTCCGTGGGCAAAGCTCGTTTAACTGCCGGGAGAAAGGAGCAGAGTTTGTGATGACAAGGATGGACCTGTGGGAGGCTGCACGGCTCGGTGAACTTGTGGAATGCACGTGTTGCGACATTGGACAATGTGATGCAACATCGGTTTGCTGTGACCATGCAACAGCCATGAAAACTCTAGGTCGATTATTATCCTTGCCTATCGAGACATGCCTTTGATCTGTCATCAACCCTGTTGAAGGCCATGTTAAGTAGCATAACATGCCACTTCCTTCCTTGAGAACGTCCGCTGACATTGCGTTTCCCGCTTGCTGCAGGACTTGTTTCGGAAGGTGATTCCGCACCAATGTCTCGGCTCCATCTGGTCGAAGCGGAAAGGCGTGGATGCCTCGTCGGTGGCAGCGACGGTGGACCAGTTCAACGCCGTCTCGTTCTGCGTCATCTCCACCATGCTGATGGACACGACGCTGCGTCACAGCCAGCGCGCCAAACTGCTCGCCAGATGGATCGACATCGCTCAGGTGAGCCACGGCGCTGAGAAAACCTTACAAGAAGTGATGCGTCAGCACAGTGGTGCTATTTTATATCGTCTTTGTCTCTGCTGATGCAGCAGTCAGCGTGTAATCACGGAATTGTTACTCTTGGATATCGTGTGGAATGGAAATCGTGTTAGATATGGGACTAGGTCGTGCTCTCGAAAATGGGTGCCCGTGTGCTGCCATTTTCTTCTTATAACTGCATTGCGTATTCTAACATTCGCTTTCTCCACAGGAACTGAGGATGCTGAAGAATTTTTCTTCTTTGAAGGCAATCATCTCAGGATTACAGTCAAATCCTGTGTACCGGCTAAAACAAACGTGGTTGGCCCTACACAGAGAAAAGGTAAATTACTTTAAATGTAACACAGCAATAGCAGTATACCCGTTAACTGTCGGATTATCTCATAAACGCGTCATTTCCTGTATACCGTCGATATACAATGTTTTGATCCTTGTCCACCCATATTTAGAGCTACTCATATCTAGGCTAAGTGATATTTTTTTATGAAGCGATAAGCAGTAACCGAAATGTAAGAAGAGAACGATTCGTTCAACCACACTCATGTAGGTATAGATGGCGCTAATGAGAGCATAGAAAACCGCGCCTAGGTAGTAGTTACTACATTTTGGTGACCGGAGCATCTTTATGGAACATGTATGGTGCTGAGATCCCCTCACACATGACCTCCCTGCTCTTCACCACCTGATCCTGTTTCTCTCTCGGTCTGCAGTCGGAGCTGTTTGACGAGCTGGCCAGGATCTTCAGCGACGCCAACAACATGATGAACCAGCGCGAGCTGCTGATGAAGGAGGGAACCGCCAAGCACGCGGAGGCGTTCGGCGAGAACGACAAACACCTGCAGAAGTACCTCAGCCGAAACGGATGCAACCAGACGGTGAGCAATAGCCGGCAAGACTGACGTTCAAATGTGCAGATGCATTGAATCAATGCAAATATTTGCCATGTCTTCAGAAGGCTGTGAAGGTCTAGGGGATTATTTTCCCTTAGAGCAACGAATAACACGAAACAAAAAATTGAAGTGTCCTCGACGACGACTACGACGAAACAGCATATTTCCTGAATCAGTACATAATGGTTATTTATGTATCAACTTTACCATCAAAGTATTGATATATTTGTGGTAAAAATATCCACTTTATGGTTCTTCCTATTTTCGATTAATTACAGGTCGGCACTCATTGCACTTTTGTACATCTGGTCATTTGACAAGCCTGACACACTGTGGAAACCTATGCGTTACACTATCTTCATTATTGGACAGTAGCCATCTCTGCACATTTGAGCGGAAAAACTTAGCTGATGGCACGGCGCGGCTCTGACCTTTGCAGTCACATATTCCGTGCGCCAATCGACGCATCCGTGCACACAGATGTTGTGCGGTCGAACTCGGTACGGTTTCACCCCATCGCTTCAATAATCATGATATATAGATCTGAGAAGAAGCTTCGTCGCATTATTAATGCGTGCTTAGCGAAGCTTCTACTAACCTTGATTATTAAGTACATCTACACGAGTCCTAACCCGAATCTGCTGCTGGAGGGACCTAACCATCACTGCGACGTTAAAGTAGAGCAAATTTGATTGGCGGCTGCTGCTGCGGCCATGCCCTTCCTGCGCCCACGTTGTCATTAGACCATGGCAATGCCGTCCAAACATGTGGTTGGCGTGGGTGTGAGGTAGGCGTCGGTGACACCTGTGTATCGGGTATATCGCGATTCGGATCGCTATGACTGTTCCCAGCTGCGGTATGAGTTATGCTCGTCTACTGAGTCGTCTCGTCCGTTCCACCTGAGCACGGGGAGTGAGTCACGAGCCTCGCAGGTCGGTGACCAATTTCCTGTCAAATGATATACCTGGCCTGAGTTATGTGCGCCTACTGACAGGACAGCAGTCGCCACATGTGCTTCGTACGTGAATCACGGTACAGGCTGACTGATGTCTCATATCAGCTTTGTCCTGCGATTCTCTAGCAGAATCGAAGGTTCTCAGATATGTTGAGAAACGTCTCCCCTTTTCCCTCAGTGGTGGCTACTGGCTACGTTTTTATCAGTGACTGAGCTATGTTCGCCTGCTGACGGTCTATATCAGTAAGCTATGTTCGCCTCCTGACGGTGGACCTGTCATCTGGATGTCCTCAGGTCAACCACGGGACCATTCCGTACCTGGGGACGTTTCTCACCGATCTCATGTACATCCATGCCGGCATTCCCGACTACACCGTCGACGGGCTCATCAACTTCGACAAGCGCCGGAAGGAGTTCGAGATCCTCGCCCAGGTCAGTGCCGGCTCGGCTCGCCTGTTCTGCTTAGCTGTGCTGTGCTGTGCTGTGCTGTGCTGTGGTGGGGCTGCTTAGCTGTGCTGTGCTGTGGTGGGGCTGTTTTGATGTGCTGTGCTGTGGTGGGGCTGTTTAGATGTGCTGTGCTGTGCTGTGAGACTGCTTAGCTGTGCTGTGCTGTGCTGTGGTGGGGCTGTTTTGATGTGCTGTGCTGTGGTGGGACTGTTTTGATGTGCTGTGCTGTGCTTTGAGACTGCTTAGCTGTGCTGTGCTGTGGTGGGGCTGCTTAGCTGTGCTGTGATGTGGTGGAGCTGCTTTGATGTGCTGGGCTGTGGTGGAGCTGTTTTGATGTGCTGTGCTGTGGTGGAGCTGTGCTGTATGATGTGCTGCGCTAGACTGCAATGTGTTGTATGGTGCTGTGCTGTGTGGTGTTGTATGGTGTACTGATATGTGGTTAACTGCGGTATGCTGCACACCAAACCCTACATCTGCGGAGTATATTATGCTACCCCTATCTTTATGGGTCGTGGTTTTGATACGACGGTTGTTAAACTAGTGCATTTATCTCCTTTCAATTTTCTTTTCCAATTAGTTCAGTCGAGTCATAGATATCATGAATTAACTTATATCAACATTGATATGTTATTGATATTAGCTATGGTTCAGTATATTCAATGAATTCAGTGTAACTGGCTAGAGTGGTCCAACTACAACCGAAATCACTTCAAAACATCATAGACAAAAACAAAAAGTGTGAATAATTGGCACACTTTTGTTCTAATTCACACTTATATATCAACACATGTCCAGCTACATCTATCCTCTAGTGCACTGCTGTGCCACCACTGAACTCGTGCTACACAACGAGGGCGAGGCGTATCCAAACGAAAGGCACGTGCACCGGCACTCGAAGTAGCCAAGGCGGGCCGGAACATTCGCAATCGCTATTACCTATACCTGCTGTGCCGTCCTCGGCAATATTTGATGTTCCCGCCGGTCAGTATCTAACTCCAGGCCTCCGGCATTCCAACAATGTAATCTGCAGTTAACAGCGTGCCCTTGTGATGTTATCGGTCTTTGTTTCCGTAAGATATGCAGGCGCATACTGCTGCGCCGCTCACCCATACCGCTACGGATACGGACGCGGGCATAACTACACCTTGCTTAGCAACGAGACTGTATCGGCTATTGTGGACGGACATTGACCAGCGGCTTGTTTTGGGGTCAGCAGCCATGACCGTCTCTATTGCTCGCTCATTCTGCAAAATACCGTGTCGCATCAAATCTGGCATGCTACTTTGGAGCGCGAGGTTTTAATAATAATACGGTTGTGTGCATGGTCGTAGCCATTAACCTCTTGGAGCAAATCATACCAAATATATAATGTGGCACCCACTCGCATTCTCTGAAAGGTCACATTTTTAAGAATATCGCAGTTGATCACCATTAAGCATGCACTTCCTTTGAATCAGTGTATCACGACTGAGGCTCGGTTTGTCAGGTATCGATATGATACGTAAGCCTGCCAAACCAAAACTGCTTCATTTAATCACATTAACTTCACACCTCTTCCCGGAATCTGGACCGTCACCATCCTCCGCACAGACCGGACCGCCCATTTCCTCCGCCCTCTCTCTGTGGCGTCATCGATCCCGGGTGACGTCACCATCAGCTGACATGAGTCACCGCCGCCGCCGCCGCGCCGCCGCCGCCGCCGCCGCCGCCGGCCCGGCTCACACGCCTGGGCACCGCCGACGCGTCACCATTGTCCCTGCCGCGGCGTCCCCTGCGTCACCCCCCTCCTGACCCGCCGCCCGGCCCCGCCCCGCCGCAGATCAAGCTCCTGCAGGGCGCCAGCAACGCGTACAACATCGCGCGGGATCGGCAGTTCGAGCGCTGGTTCGACGCCGTGCTGGTGCTGGACGACAAGGAGGCGTACGAGCTGAGCTACCAGATCGAGCCGTACGGCAGCACGTCCAGCCACGGCAGCTCCAGCGGCTCCAGCAGGGACAAGATCATGCGGAAGAAAGTGGCGTGAGTAGACCGCGGGGGATGGGGATGGGAGGGACGGAGAGCGTAGAGTGGGAGGGAGGATGGTGGCATAAGCGGTGTGGCTGTCCGTTGCTCGGTTCTTTGTTTGGTGTCATTTATGGTTAGGAGCGATCAGGTCAATAATGTAGGTATTTTTGTTTTACTTCTTGTATTCATAAATGCACGTTCCACGCATGTGATAAAGCACAAATTAAACATTCACTCAGTCTTCATTAATTTATTCCGGCTCACACTCATCATACGTCCAATTTAGGTCAATTGGTCCCTGTTATACCATCCTCCTCACTTTAAGAGCAATTTTTTATGCTAATGGTGGTTATGCAATCAGAAACGCCATTAAAAATAAAACAATAAACATAAGTGGAGGAGTAGAAGGCTGGTACTGCCAATTTATAGGAGCCCTCTACGATTCCATTACCCATCTAGGAAACAACATGCTGTTGCTATAGACTTAGAATCGTGCTTACTATCTAACGTGTTTTGTAATTATTTATCATGTCTTCAAAAAAGTATTACTCAAAATAGCATACGTGAGCTAAAAAGCTAACGACTTGTTTTCGAATTGTTTGGGCTTTGAAGATCTAATTGCTAACAGTAGCCGGAAGTCATTTGTGTTATCTCACAATCTCTTGCATCGCCCTTGGAGCCACCGAATACAAGTTCATTGTTCGTTGCTACGGCTCCAGTTTGCAATGACGTCGTGCAGCGTCTCAGCTGTATGGTGACGGTGCAGCGCGTCTCAGCTGTGTGGCTCTCTAAAGAAAACATGTTGTTTCTACGAGTGTCTGGGGCTTGCAGTTGCATGCCCGAATAGTGGTCTTTCAGTCGAATGAATGGATTGAGCAGTATGTTTTCTAGCCTGTGTCGATATTGGGGGCATTTATCGATTGGCAAGCGTTGAAGTGAGAGCGTTCCGAGTATTTACGGCTCACTTAGCGTTGTTTTCAGTCAGCTGAGCATGTTCTCGATTTTCACCAAGCTACCTCGCATTGGAAACTCGTAGTAGTCCTTATCCGAGCATAAACCCGTCTCCGCTTATGTTGGCGACTGCGATAAATCCGTTTATGCATATGTGATTTTCCGAACTGCCCAGCTTTATAATAATGCAAACCAATTTCAGGAAGACTGTAACTTACTCACATCGTCGATTTTAGACATCTTTGTACTCTTTGTTCAGCCTGCCCCTGCCGGCGGTGCTTGGCCGTTCCTAAGAGCCAGTGACCTCCCTCTGCCGACCAATGGATTCACGGCGGTGCCTTTGTTAGAAAATCCACGTCGGTTTCTCCGGATAGTCCGAACTGTCTCCCTGTTCAAATTCAGTCGGTTCGAAACACTTCTGATGTTCACCTATAGCCGTTCAACAGACGAAAGCTATATTAATGAATAAATGAATTATTGCAAGTGGGGAGTTTACAATATTAATACATACTTGTCAGGATTGCAAGCATGTTAAGTAAATTTTTCATTTCTTTTGATATTTGTCCTTGCAGCTAGTTCAATCAACAGTGACATTGGCATTTGCAATAGAGTCGGTATCGACGCTAGTCGAGTAAAATTATTCAGAGTCAGAATCCGTGAAAATCCATCCTTACAGCACCACCAGCATTCCTGCTTTGATTTTGCTATGTTTTTGCGTTGCTTCGCTTCACCAAACATCAGCGAAGACGCCGTCTAACTAATTCATAAGCTGTCGTGGCTGCTGGCATCGATACGGTGTGTGGCGGCACGTGCCGCAGGAAGGTGATGTGATGGCACCTAGTTACTACAGGAGCAGTTCGTATATGGAAGGGAAACTGGCGCGGTGTCCGACTGTGCATCACTCAAAACTCTGCAGGGTGTCGGTATAACCAGAGAGAGAAGCATACATTGGGGACAACATAGTGATGGTTCATACCACAGAAGATCCCTGAAGGTGTAAAAACGCAAGCTGGCAAGCATGCACCGATTCTCCTGGCGTGGGAGAAGAGGGCGACATATTCGGCAATGATCCCTATCTTTAACACGAATTGTTTATGACACCGCTCATGCTGTCTTCGGCGAAAGAGACGTGTTTGCGATCCCTTTGTTTGGATGGAGTTACTGCAGGCGTGCAAGAGCCACTCCTAAGCTTAGGATAAACTGCTAGTGAAGGTTCGTGCTCGCATCATTGCATCTGTGTGCAGCGCATGGAGCCGACCGAGGCAGTGTTGTTTCCAGCCGTCCAGTCCCTACTGCGGCCGGCCGCTCATGCTCTGGTCCGGGATGATGTTGTGACTCCGGTTCAGTTCAGGGCTAGGTCGGGGCTCTGGTCGGAGCTCTGGTCGGGGATGAGGTCGGGGCTCTAGACGGGGATGAGATGGGGGTTCCGGCGAAGGTGAGTTAGGAGTTGATGGGACTTCGGTTGGGGCTATGGTCGGTTCTCCGGTCGGTTCTCAGGTCGGATGACTGGGCGAGGGCATGGCGTGATCCACTGGCAGGCTCGCCCCGAACTGAGCCGTTGCTCCGACCACACCCCAGGCGACGATCAATACCCGAGCCCGCTCCGCCGGCGGGCCACCCCACCCGCGATCTAGAGGCAACGAATAGTCACTCTACCCGGGATCCAGAGGCGGACAGTCACCCCATCCGGCATCCAGAGGCGACCAGTCACTCCAAACGCGATCCAGAGGCGGCCGGCATAGCCCTAGAGACGACCACTGGGGCCATATAGCCAATCGCTGGCGCCGGGTGGTCCAGAAAGTTTGACACTTGGCCGGCAACTCACAAAACTCATCGGCGGTCAATTTTGTGAATTGTACTGCTCAATGCGCATCGACCTGCATATAGATGGATGCTGTAAATTATTGAAGGAATGTTAGCTACTCGTATTTGCACGTTGCGGATTGATCAGCTAAAAACTGAGGCAATCCAGTATGTGCTAGCTAGTTATCCAATCATACTTCGTGGTATTCGTTGAAAGCTGCACGAAGCCGATTTTTCTACAGTGTGGGAGATCCACGCTCCCTAACAACGTTGTTTACCACGAATCGATTGCAGTGTGCGTGATTTGTGTTTGCCTACCGGGCGACCCTGTGATCGCGTGCACGATAGTACAGCGATACGTACGAGGTGCCGACATTTGTCATTCATTGCACTGCGAAACTGATAAAAAACTATGCGATGCTTCAAAGCGCTTATTATAACTCAAATTAAAGAACAAAACATTGTTCTGAAGGAAAACATGTGCTCAGGTACTAATCAAATGACTTGTCATGTTTTGATTTAATTATAAAAAGAAATGGACCTATTATTCCGCCGCTGTTCAGTTATTTGTTAAATGACTCCGCTGGGTTGATGTTAACTTTGAGAAAATTCTTAACATTTCGCAAGAAGACTCTGACTCGGTGGTAAAGTTGTATGCTTT
The DNA here is from genome assembly GCA_030265075.1 of Balanus glandula. Lineage (NCBI taxonomy): Eukaryota > Metazoa > Arthropoda > Thecostraca > Balanomorpha > Balanidae > Balanus > Balanus glandula. The sequence goes on from JARBER010152135.1 coordinate 10,392, forward strand.
GTGAACACTGTTGCTTCTTGCTGTATATTATGACATATAAATTACTGATTAGAGAATTAGGTCGGTCTAGTACTGATCCCTGAGGTTTACCACTCGCTATAGTAGCAGACATCTAGAGTTAGACCATTGTAATAATTAATTTTTGCCTCTGTTGACGTCCTTGTGATTAATTTGTTATAACTCCCTTAAGGAACTACCATTCATTAGATGCGTATACGGCACAGTTTAAGATCAGACACTAATGCAACGTCGAGTCGAATGCCCTCGCGAGGTCCAAGTTCTTCACATTCATAGTGATTCCTTCTTCTATAGTGGCGTTCCAGTCATCAATCAAGTCCCTTTTAATCCTCCCGATAGCCGATCCTAGATCCTATGTCACGCCCTCGTTAATCCGGGTCCGGTGGT
>JARBER010152246.1:0-10793 GCA_030265075.1 Balanus glandula
CACGGCGGATGAGTTGGGCGACACACGGACACACCAGGCAGCGGTGGCGCGACAAATCCCTCAGCGGTTTATAAACTTCCGCATAATACGCACGCTGGATGTGTAGGGCCGACACACCGTGCATGAGTCGGGCAACACCCGGACACACCAGGTAGCGGTGGCGCGACACATCCCTCAGCGGCTTATAAACTCCCGCAATACGCACGCTGGATGTGTAGGGCCGACACACCGTGCATGAGTCGGGCAACACCCGGACACACCAGGCAGTGGTTATCTCGGATGTTCCGTTACACCACAACACCCCAGGCAGGGGTAATCATTGGGTGTTGCGTTACATCTACCTGAGGGGTAAACTTTACACCTCCACAGCGACGTATTATTGGTTGTGTCGTGGAAACACAGGCTCCGTGTGTTAACACACCCACCGTGTGTTGCGATACTGTGAGTGTGCACTGGGCCTTTCATTTTCCACCACCATTTCGGGGGAGGGGGATGTTTGAACACTCAGCTCCTATACAACGTAGAACAAACTGAAGACACCATTTGGCAGCTCTTCAGAAATTATTTCGAGACTATCCATATTTGTTTTCGTTCAGGTCAAAACTGAGGTCACCAGAGGACACCAAAGGTAAAATTTTCCTTTTTTGGACTTCGTTCCAAACAATCCCAAATATTTCAGATACTATGCTAGCTAGAAGCAACAAAAAACAACAACAAGGCAATCGATATTCATTATAATTTCCTGTCTGCAGCTTGTCCTCATATTTGAAATCAGTTCCATAGCTTAGACTTCAGGGGTTATAAAAAAATGCTGATTTTGTGCAAAACTATGTTTTGCAAATCACTTTTGTTCTAAAACAGCTAACAAAATAAGTTTAAGTCATTATGTTGGTCTTGTCAAGGCGCGCTTCGAATGATATATCATTTGATCATTTGAAGTCAACTTAAATATTTGACCTCACGTCAAGGTCAAGTAGTCAAGTCAAGGTAAGTGGACCCAAGTAGATCAAATTGCAAATTAAGAGACGCGTCTCGACGAGCCAAACACATTGATGTCAGTTTTACTTGTCTATCTTGATTACGTTGAGAGAAGCAAAACAGTGATGTTGACCTCGGATGACCTCAAATGGCCCTTCAAGGTTCACTGAACACAATTTGCACTTGCATCATCAATAATATCCTATTTTATCATTAAACATAAGTAATTGGAGTGGTATCATCAAAAAAGGCAGCCTTTGAATATTTCTCCATTGACTTATAATGGGGAGGTCACGGAATCGACCTGACATTAGGTCACCGATATCGAAATTACAAGATAATGCTTTGTAGATACCGGTGGCATAACACAATACTGAACTTTTGTGTAGATGTTTCATAAAATACATAGAGCATATAGAGCACTTTATCTGAAGCCGTCAGTAAAGCATAAATAAACACATTAAATGAGCTTCACAACGATGCTTGAGTGGAGTTGTGTGAGATAATTGAATATCATCTTAAACCATTTTCAAATCCTTCTGTTCTTTCATGAAACTCTCGGTTTTCTTCCGGACTTGTTGCATATTATCTACTATTTTGTTCACGAGGCATCCCAATTGTGTACACTTTGGTTGATAATCGATTTAGTGAAATATTGCGAGAGCTGCTTTAACCTCAGCCCGTTGGACAATGCCGGAACAAGTCACCGACACTAAATAGGTCCCTGATATGTGCAGTAAATGAGCCTCCAATGCCATTGACATTTTTAGATTGTTTATTAATCTAATTTGTTTATTGTTTATTAATCATTTTTAGATTGTTTATTAATTGGTTTGCGAAAAATGAGTAATTTTATCGATACAATTAAAAAAAGTTTTAATTCAAATGTCTTGCTGAAATGTCTTGTTCCAAGATCAAGATCCACGCTAAGCTAGGCTTGTTGCGCAGGTCCTGACTCCACCACCCGATCACGCAATTACAGTCACCGGCAGAATTTTGTGTGGAATTCACACTTAGGAAAATGGGACCTCCGCCACCGGCGGATCCGCCAATCTGTCATGTTTGCCCATAGAGGTCAATGGTGAAGAAGTGGCAGATTGGCGGATCCGGCAGTGGCGGACGTCCCATTTTCCTCGGTGTAAACTCCGCATTAGTCGAAAGCTTAACGTCCCCTGATGACTGAGGACGGTCCGCCCAGCTCGCTGGCTTCATCTGACTTTGAACGCAGCCGCTGACACCGGCCGCAGGTCATTCCCACCGCAGCAAATAGGGAGCGTCGAAGCGCCTCGAACCCACATTGCCAGTGTGGGCCAGATCTAGGGCCCAGCGCTCTTACGACTGAGCTACACGGGCGGAAAATAAAGTATGCTATTATGAACAGCTACAAGCAAATTTATATAAAACTCTTGATGTTAAACATAAGTAATAACTATTTTTGTGTATGCAAAAAGTCAAAATTGCATTACAAAATATTCATATTATGTTTTAGCTTTGTATGTTACATCGACCGTCATGTCTTAAGACTGAATAAAGTTGCAAAGACTTAGATTGCAAAGAATACAAAACAGGCACAGTTTGCTTACAACTTGATTTATAAAACCAATTTAATTTGAGGTACGTAGTGTACCTCAATAGTACAAATTGAGGTAGGTTGTAAGGCGAATTCGTATACATCCAATGTATCTAGACTCAGCGAAATATAGCACATTCACACCGACATATATGTGAGAATCACACCGCAATGCATTTGTGTATGGCGGCGCAATCCAGACGTATCTTATCGACGACAAAATTGAATGTTTCGCTGAAAACAGTTATATTTATATAGTCCTTCAACACGAATACTCTTAAATGTTTGTCATGAAAACGAGCCACGTTAGCTGACCCAATGCTGCCTTCTCGCCTGTATGGGTTTCTTTTTTAAGCAGGTCACGGTGAACTACAACTAATACAGCATTTCCGTTTGAGCTGGTGGCATTTCTGCGGGAATCTCGTGTCTGCCGGCCGTCACGTTGTGCTGGTTCGCGCGCTGTCACCGGTGCAGGCCGCCTCGTATCGTCGCTGGCGACACATGTTCGGTCTGACCTTTGCTCCGGGTCAGCTGGACGGAGCTGGCGGCAGGTCACAGAAGCAGCCGCGCTCTCCGGTACGCGGCGAAATGGCCAGCGTCGGGCACTGTCCTCTGTTCAGCCTCCGGATCAGTGCTCGTCACGGGCACACTCACTGACCTTCAGCCAGACTCAGCCCGGGCCATCAACATTGAACACAAGCTCAGACTCGGACCAGGCGCGGTTACATTCATAATATTGATAAATACGGCTATCTGTATTGTTAATAATTAGCTATCTCGGTCTGTGTCAAAAATGAGATAGACATTTTGTAGCCCTTTCAATTTGATATTTCACTTTTTCGGATTGCATATGAGATTAAATGTGTTATTTTGTGCGGCCAGTCAAACATAGGCTGGTTTTATCGTACAAGTCGTGTAAAGTGACGTCAGTGTAATTCTTGTATCTTAAAAACTTCTTGGATTAAACAATAATAACCCAAATTGATGTAGAAGAAGGCAACCGATGTTTAAACTCGACAGCTCTATTGTGATATGAGCTATCTTGCATATTCTTCAGGGGTGGGCGATTCACCCTCCTCCCTCCGCCAAGCGGTGGTTAAAGGGAAGAGTCAACCTTTATCATTGACTTTAGGTTGAGACAGTCAAGGTGTTCTACATACTTAAAAATGATTTAAGATCAGACATGTGCCAAGATCCAAACAATATCCAAGATCCGGGATCCCGCTTAATTATGGATCCTGTTCGAAGATTTTGCCGTAGGATCCTGTAAATCTTGCATCTAGGGAACTTATTTTACCTGGTATCCTGTGGATCTTGGATTCAGGAAAATTCTTTGATAAGAGATCTTGTGGATTTTGAATCCGTGTCTTATAGTTTTTTTCAGCCTGTTTCCAGTGCTAAGTATCTATAATGTCATTTTTGTTGTGCTAAAACATAAGTATGAGCTTATTTCACGCTGAAAAAAATCCGACTTCCATTGTAAATGATGTTAGATTTACATGTGGTGATCACTGATCAGACACCTACCAAAGTTATACAAAAATGATCCAGGATTTAGGATCCAAAAGATCCATAATCTGGGATCTGTTTGGATCATGTATCTTGCGAGATTATTTTGTCGTAGGATCCTGTCGATCTTGGATCCTGGAAAGTTATATTTACTTCGATCCTGTGAATCTTGGATTCTGTAAAGTCATTTTGTCGTGACATTTTGTGAATTTCGTATCATTTGTTCTTTTCACGGCACATTTCTGCTTCAGATGTTTTCACATCTTAATAAAAGCCCTTAATTAATAAATATCGACCCATTGAGCCTGAAATATTTTGAATTGTACGTGCTCATGTCTCTTAACGCTGATTGGCTGATTTTTGTTGATGCGATGTATGATTATGAAGCACACACATAGTGCTGGACAAGAATATGCTGTTTCAGTACGTCTTTTTCTTGATTGCAGAAATTATCTTTGCGAGAGTTTATCATAATTTTGATGCTGAAATCGTCTATTTAACGATGTTTTTATCTGCATGCTGGCGAATTAATTGAAAAAGATTTATTTATAATTAGTGATCAAAACGAGCAGGCCTGCAGGCTTTTTAAGTTAACAAAATAGTGAAAGCCAAGCATGGCTCCTTGAGTGAGCCAGTCAATATAGCCGACATTCATGAAGCGTTTGAATAGCGTTTGATTAGTTTAAAATAGAGTTTGAGCTCAACATACATTTCACATAGCCTTTGGTGGTTCTCAAAGCAATGTATCTTCTGCATGTACCTGGGCACAAACTGCCGTTCATAGTTCGCCACGGACCCACCAACCTCCAGCCCGGGCCTATGTATGTATGTACTTATTGACCACCATGCCCAGGCCCAGACTAGGCCCGTTCAAACTAGTGATTTTTAAGCCCAGGAACGGTCTGGCACGTTTATATTAAGCATACAATTACAATATTTTCCACAATAACTGCATTCATTATCCTGACATTTTTAGCTACTTACAAATACTATGTATATGCAAAACTACAAGCAAGTACCTATCTTAACAAAAGCCACAGACAGCAGCACTGTGTTGCTGAAGGAGAGCACAGTTGTGCACTTCTCAGCCCATGCCCGTCCAGGGTCCGAATATTTCCCTAATGTTTAGGCCCATCCCGGGCCCCATGGGCATGTGCAATGGGCATAAACATGCCCATAGGTAGGCCCGGCCCGTGGTGAGCTCTGCTGCCTTGCATGCGCTACTGTCACGTTGTGTTCTGTATTATTTATGTTGCATTATATTATATTATGTTGCATTATATTATATTATATTGTATATTGTTATCTGATTTCGTTCAATCTGATTTAGATAATCTGATAATCTGATGTCGCTTTACTTCGAGATAAGAATATTAGCTTATACTAAATCAATTTCATTATTTTTTTTTGCATTTCTGGCGTAAATAGGTAACTATGTTTCTGAGTTATGACATTATAAAACATGATCATTTTTAGCTTCTCTCAATTATCTCAATGTTTGTTACCGTTTTTTTTCTCAAGATGGACCGTTTCCTTTTAAGTGTCTTACTGGTTCGTGAGACCGATACAGTTTTATCCGTTCCTGGGCAAATACTTGCATAGCAAATGGCGTTGGATGCTGACTATGTTCTAATTTACACCTCCTTTCACTCATGCCCAGTAGACCGCTGGCGCATATGGCTGATCGATTTCGCCTGATGTATAGAACGCCGACAGGTCTGCACACACCAATGACGTCAAGGCTCGCCAGTAATAAAAGCGCTGATCGTTGTTGCCGATGGACCAACGCGATAGCGTCACCCGCTGCGTAACTGATAAGACCAACAACTGGGGACAGGGGAGGGGGAGGGGGCGAACTCCACAGCCGGACCGCGGCGCGTACACTGCTGACCCGCTCCCATGGTCACCTGTGGCGGCGATCGAACCGAACAGCTCCCATTACCTGCAACAGCTAGACAGGCGGGATGCATGTCGGGGCGTGACCCATTCGGCCGCTAATCGAACCGTTAACTATTCCTCGGCGGATGCCCGTTCTTCACGAAGGGCCGTGTCCTGCGCCATGGGGCGGCCTTTATTGCTAAATGGCCGCTTGTCGAGTGGTCCGGTCGTTGTCGTCGTCATTGACGCGGTATTTTGCGAACCGAGCGCTGGGGACGGGTATCTTCTTACCAGGCGATGATGGATGGTGAGATAAAAGCTGCCAGACATGATTCGCTTCTATAGGGAAATACAAAAAATACTGCCACAATGGAAACTCACATAGAACACAAAGGGAGGAATTAGTATAACAGCAATGACAACAGGGAAAAGCAATTGTTTTTCTTTAGCATATTGAAATGAACGCTTATTGTTATTTCTAAAGCCCATCGACCAATGCTTCGATGTCGTGTTCACGCATTACAGGTCTTTAAAGAAGTCCAGTGTGACCCTGTGGGTGGGAGGTGGCGCCGCCGGCTGCCAATATGTGGCTGCAGTGCCACCAATATGTGGCTGCAGTGCCGCCAATATGTGGCTGCAGTGCCACCAATAAGTGGCTGCAGTGCCACCAATATGTGGCTGCAGTGCCACCAATATGTGGCTGCAGTGCCGCCAATATGTGGCTTCAGTGCCGCCAATATGTGGCTGCAGTGCCACCAATATGTGCCTGCAGTGCCGCCAATATGTGGCTGCAGTGCCGCCAATATGTAGCTGCAGTGCCACCAATATGTGGCTGCAGTGCCGCCAATAAGTGGCTGCAGTGCCGCCAATAAGTGGCTGCAGTGCCACCAATAAGTGACTGCAGTGCCACCAATATGTGGCTGCAGTGCCGCTAATATGTGGCTGCAGTGCCGCCAATATGTGGCTGCAGTGCCGCTAATATGTGACTGCAGTGCCGCCAATATGTGGCTGCAGTGCCGCCAATATGTGGCTGCAGGGCCGCCTATCGAGGCGCCCTGCCGCAGCTCCACGCACCTGGCGCTGTCATCGGTGGCCGCTGATCGCTATCCGACGAGCTGTTGACCGTGACCAGGCCTAATGCAGATCCAGCCAGTCGGTCAACACCAATACTAGATCAGATGCAGGGGCGCTGGGTCGAGAAAAAAGTCAAAGGTTATGGAGCAGGGCAATTGTCAGGGTGATTAAGGCAATTATCAGGGTGACCTTTATTAAATGGCTGGGAATGCAACTAAAAAATGTGAATGTTTTATGAAAATGTAGCATGAAGCAAATACTTCGTTTATAGTTTGTTTATATTTTAGCATATATAAACATATAACTTATCTTTCACTGAACAAATATCACATTTGGTTATCCGAGTTCAGTGAACTTAGTTGACCTGTGTTAGAATCCCCCCGAATTCCCTATTGAATATATTGTATTTACATTGGCTTACTACTCAGTATCCGTACTAATGTTGGTAACCCAGAAGAAGCCACAAAATGAAATATTTATTTGTTGTATATCTTATATATCTTTTATATATCTTATATCTTATCTTATATATTTGTTTTGATCGACATTTTTCTGAATGGTCATGAACGAAGGCTATTTTAATAGGAAGGACGGCATGCATGTAGGAAGGACGCCATGTAGAGCGCGTGCGTCCTTCATATATGAAGGACGCCATGCAATACAAAATGACAATGTCTTTGAAACTGCCACAGGCAAAAACAAATTATATCAGGTCATCAGAGGTCACAATCTCAGTTGAAACAAGTAAGATCACCTGTTAACAATGGCCTGCTGAATGTCTATATGCTGCAAATAAATAAACACTAGGAGAGAGCACAAACTCTGAGCATCGATACTACGATGTCAGTTGCGTCTGAAGCGACTTGTGAGAAACGGATCTTAGATCACGGGACATGGTCACTGAAGTTTGCAACTTTCCAAGTACGAGTCATCATGCTTCAGTGGTACATACAAAAGTCCAGCCCGACCCATGATCACGCTGCTGGGAGACTCGTGTCTTTCCAGCTGCACGTCCGATTGACAATCGGTTTCTTTGCTGAGTACCTATCCCCAGCCACCCTATATTTGAGACCAGAGCCAGCTCATGTGGGCGATTGCCATTGCGCGAGGCGCGTGCGGCGTGAAAAGTGTATCAAATGTTTGGTCGCAAAAACTCCGCAACAAGTGGGCTGATTGTGTGCCAACTTGGTGTGTGTTTAGGGTACAATCAACGGACGCCTTTCCAAAGTTCAAGGGTGCGCTACCTCTGAAGTGTTTAGAAACCTCCGTCTGCCACTTCTCCACAAATCAGTGGTGGTGTGCTTTTCTGCACGTGTTTTTGTATTTTATAAATTACTTTCCGAGTGACGTATTTATTGTGGAGAAAGTTCAAATTCCAACATCATTATACTCTAAAACTTGAACTATCATGTCTTTCCGTAAATCGTTCCATTTGTCCAAATCCCTTTAATTTAATTGGAAAAAATAGCTTATTTGTCAAAATATAGCCAAAACTGTATACACATATGTTGGAAACAACGGCGATGCCCACACGTCCACAGTCATGTAGCCACAAGACGACACGCTAATCGCTCAAGACTCTGCGCAGACCTCACCCACTGGCCATCGGCCATGTATCCATCGTGCACGTCTCGCGGCCAGGGCCTCCCGTATCAGCGGGAGATTGTCCCGGCCGCCCCGAAATCGCCGTCCGTGCTCCCAGCCCGGAGAAATATCGCCGTGCCGCCGATCGGAGCCGGGGACTTGTCGTGCTGCTGCTGACCAGAGCCGGGGACTCGTCGTGCTGCAGCTGACCGATGTCGGACAAACGAGCAGCGCAGAACCCCACACCGCCCCGGCCGGCCGCGTTTGGTCGTGTCAGGGTCATTACTGGCCGGGACAGATCTGCCTTCTCGGAGGGAAGAGGAAGGAAGGGGAGAGGAGCGAGCGCAGTCTGGTGTAACAAGAGACCCGTGTAATGCTCTTTGTTCTTGTACAGCTGTTTGGGCGTAGATGCATGAGCAAACTTCGGTCGCTGGACCGGCAAGGGCGTCGCAGAGGTTGAGTCTGAATTGAGTTTAACTCCTGTGCTTGCAGCTATGTGTGGACGGCTGCACCCGAAGCAGCAGAGCAGAGCAGCTTCACCCCTCCCACGCGACCACATGCGGTCAAAAGCTGGACTTGTCACGTGGGCAGCGCGCAGCCGTGTTGTTGCCTCCTCGGTAACGGCGCGGGAAAATTAATTTATGGTCGAGTCTGACACGGTTAGAGCGAATTGGTGCAATATAACAAGTTTTACAGCCACTCATTTGACGTTTACTGCTGTATACATCCACAAAAGGCCGCTAAACGGATGAAAAAAAAAACTGAAAGAGGGTTGCTGCGATACGTCTCATATTACCCTGCCCGTTATTGATATTCTCAACAGTTGCTGGACATTAGCTTTTGATAACATCGTAGCCAATGGCCTCTTTTATTATTGTTATGTAATGCCAATATAAGCGACAGCAATCAGGCAATCATTTTAATAGCAACAACTTATGCTCCACAGTGCAAACAAAAAACGTTTCAGGTCGAAGACACCGAAGCGGCTTAAACACTTTCTGAAATAAATAAATTTGTGCTTTCATACATTTCTTAATTAATAGCCAGGTCCACAGATAATAGCAGAATTTTACCGTTCAGCTCTGCAACACAAGTCACATAACTTGTCTTCACCCGAGTCTATTGTGGGCCAACTCGGTAAGTTCGGTTGTCGCAGACTGAAACTCGTTGATGTGAGTGAGTTGTTCACCAAACCTCGGTGCCTGACTCCGGTCGATTGGACTGCAGCCGGGTGTCTTCTGATCAAAGGATGTCTCACACCATACAAAATCCTGTCCAAAGGCTTCTCTGGTCCTCCTGAGCAGGATTCGGAAGACGCCACTCCACCCGGACAGCTGGTGAAGTTTTACGATCACTGCCGAGTGACTATTGGAAGAGTCAAGCTAGAACAGTTTGACAGTTCGGACCCTGCTGACGATGGTGAGGGGCGAATAATTTCTGTTGCCGCCTGTCAAGCGGCTCCTAAGTAGGAGCGCTCACTTCCATGCGGACCACGTGCAAAGTTGATCTGACGCTCTCCTCAGCCATGTGCGAAGTTTATCCTGTCAGTAGACCACGTCGTCTTTTGCCAAATTCTATTTTGAAATTTGCTGGATCATGTTTTGTGCTTTTAGACATCACTGACAAAGACGATAATTAAAGCTTCTAAAACATTTTTCAATGAACACTTTTCGAATAAAACGACCCGCTTGGGCTGAAATGGGTTATTTTATTTCCGCACCATGGGTCATTTTTGTCCCTTGACTTTGACAGCATGTGAGCAAATCTTGTTTGAACTGATAGTGACTGCAAACATATGGCGGTGCCGTGCAGTATCTTGTGAGCCTCCCGGAGACAGGGATACATTCACGGATTGCTTGGAGACCAAATTGGAAGAAGAAAATAAGCGGTGGTTTGGCTCAAACTGCCGGTATGATCTATATACATGCTGCTACTGGCAGCCACTTGTGGATAACTGGCTAATAGATGTGATGTATGTATATCAAGTTCAATGTATAATTATGTATATCTTGTATAATATGTATTATGTATGTATTATATAATATATTATGTATCACCATATATATATAATATATGTATTGTATATTATGTATTATGTATGTATACTAGGGTGCATCAAATTACAACGCAAAATTTAAATTTCAAAATATCGATTAGGGCTAGTTCCCATCTTGTTCCAATGCACAAAATAGAATGTTTT
>JARBER010152357.1:0-10792 GCA_030265075.1 Balanus glandula
TCCGCAACCATTTATACAGTCCGCAAGTAGCGGAGTAGCGGAGTAGCGGAAAAAGTAGCGCACCCGCCCACCTCTGAAAATTGCTGTGCAGCTCCAGTGCGAAGTTGAAGATTATTACTTAAAATAAGCATAAACAATGGAGGGCTCAACCAAACATGCAAATGTTTTCAGCTCAATGAATGCCCATTTGCCCACTCAACATAATTCGTTATTGCTTAGGTAAATTATTGTGTCATTGCCGAATACCAACACTGGATATTCCTACTATTATGTCCTACCAATGTATGTCAATATTATATCCTACCTATTATATTCCTACTAATGGTATATTCGTAAATCGTAGCATAATCCGTATCCTAGTTGAAATAATTATTCAATACATTTCAAAACAAAGATTAATAAAAAAAAATACAGGAAAGCTGTGGAAAGGCGTGGAAAATCCTATCATAGGGCGTTGCGTTGATTTCCACCCAATCTGCATAATGCTCGAGTACACCGTAACTCACTAAGTTACTGCAGTGTAGATTTTCATGATCTTGTTTTGCATTAATTATTGTCTTGCGTCAGCTAAGGAATATCAAGTTTCAGACTCCGACTCGACGCCTTTTTTAATTTATGCGGCTTGAATTTATTACGTCCGATTCTTGGTCATTTGCAGACTTAGCTTTTCAATTGTTAGAGTAACTGTCCGTTATGTACAAGCGTCTTAGGTACGAAACATGCAATTCATTACGTTCTGAAAGCTTCGACGAAGCAATGGCTGAAAGTGCTTCAAAGATGATCAAACATGATAACGCCATGTTCTGTATTTGCTGACTGCACTGTTCGCAATCACCCGTCACTTGATGCATTCGCAAGCAGTTCATTACGAAAAAAAGCGCTTAAATCCTAGGAAATTTCGAATCGGAGATTCCCAAGTGACAGTGAATACACTGCCAACCAACCGGCTATTACCTACTGTGTAGATAAAATATCCGATATTTCTCTACTTTACGCTGCTGATATGTAATCGTCTTCTTGATAGCACTCTTTAGCTTCCCACTTGGTCAGTCATGCTGCAAGTCATGATAGAAATAAATAATGTTATGATCTATACATATAAATAATAATATAGTACACTATGCTGCAAATGTATACATTTTGCAGCATAGCAGTAAAACTGAGGTGATCATTCACTGATATCAGGGAGCGATGAAGTCAACGAAGAACGTCATCGATTTCTGCTCAGCGAATTAGTTTCAGCAGGCAATAGAGCAGAGGTTTCAACCAAGCTAATCTATTCTGCTGTGTGCTAAATGTTATCCATAATGATATTTTTTAATTAAAATCAATCGTAGGAGTTATATTTGTAAAGTAAATAAAATTTACCCTTAAATCCAAACCTTTTGAATGGTAGGCAGAGCTTGTTATGCAGATTGTGCTAACTTCACTATTAGAGATGCAAATTTCAGGACCACGGAGCCGGCGCCGGCTCCAAAGTCAGGCCCGGCGGGCCTGATGCTGGGCCTGAACCAGGCTTGCCGGTCTCATGCCGTGCTCAGCACAAGCTCGGGGGTAAAATTATAGTTAAATGTATGCTGCTGTAGACATGCATACTGCTGCATGCCGGGCCTGGCCGGTTCTGCCACATGTGGCCGGGCCTGATGTCGGTTCCAACTCATGATGAGCTGTGACGGGGCCGGTGCCGGTTCCAGTTTTTGGAGAAATTTTTGCATCTCTATTCACTATCAATTTATGTTGGCCGGCAGAATTTAGATACGAAAGTTGTACGTGCCCGACTGCATGAAAACCTTTTGAACCTGTTGCCAACCTTTTGAAACAAAATACTTTGTTCGTAGCCCCAAAATCCTCAGAAATCCTCAGTTTCAAGACACCAAAACCTCCGAAAAAAATTATCCTTAAAATCATAAAGATGAGAGAGACACCTTAGGACAACACGTGGGATCACAACACTCGATAAATTTGGCTACTCAAATTCGCAGTAATAACATGTTTTAAGGGTTATTGAATACGCGTAGACAATATTACAAGCCAGCGCCAAGGGCTTGCTCGTCCTTCCGTGTTGTATGAACAAAAAATATGAGCGGCCCAACCCATTCCAACCCGGCACGTGGCTGCGATTTTTTTTACGCTTAAATCTTTACAGTCTCACTTCCGATTGACAATCGGTTTTCTTTGCCGAGCAGCCCCATCCAACCTACCCTGTTCGAAATCGGTGATGACTCATTTGGGTGACTACCACTCCGCGTGGCGCGTGCCGCGTGAGGGGTGTTAAAAAGCGATTTCTAGCAAAAACTCAAAGGCTGGGCTGATTGTGTTCAAATTTGGTGCGTGGTTAGGGACGCATTAGGTGCGCCTTTTCCAGAAGTCCGGGGTGGGGTGCCTCTGCACGTGCTCACGGTCACACCCCTATTGTATATATCAGGAACGGCTGAGGCGATTGTGTTCTAATTTGGTGTGTGATTAGGGACCTGTCAGTCGACGCTTTTCCAAAAGTCAGGGAATTATTTGTCTCTACACGATCCCACGTGCGCAAGAGCGCCGATGCTCTGTGTATGTGAAAATGTATTTACCCGAAGGACTTCAAGTTCACCATACATTTCGTTCGCGCTCTCTCGTTCATCGCCAGCTGCGGCGTTTTAATGTTGTTGTTTTTCCAGACGCCTAATCGCCATCAATCGTAGAAAATTAGTATAACTCAAACCTATCGGTAAAAACTTTGTTTTGCTGTAAAGTTAATTATTACAGCAAATTAGCAGTCAATTTAAGACGTGAAAAGTAACGCTTTGCCAAAGCTTCTTTTAACAGGTTGAAAATTGTTATGTGGAAGCATATATTTGCTTAGAGGCTTAGATTTGGTCAGTGGTCACTGGTCACTGCCTGTATGGTGTAGGTTTATTGTTGCATGAACATTAGTTTGGTACACCACAGATCACTGGAAAATGTCCACTCACATATCTCGACGATATGGGCGCTATATAACTCAATGCAATGAAGAGCAAAGTCGGATTATCCTACTGAACATTGTTCAGTGGTCCTGGTTTGCAAAAAGGTGTGTCAGTTTTGCAATATCTGTGCAACATATGTCATAATGCCTACTCAATGCCTACTCAAGAATTAGTACTGTAACTTATTATCCTAAAGAAGACATATTCACCAAACTATGTTGCCCAGAAATACCGTGGTGTCATTCATTTACCTATCTCTATTTAAAAAAGTCCAAAAAGTTATTTAACCCGCGCGGCGTTGGGGTCTCCAGCCGAACGCACGGCGCAGGGGGTAAATTCTACCCCCCTTGTATCTTCCGAACCATAAACCGCAGCGAGACGCGCAAGCCGGCAATGGATAGCCAAGACAAAGTTGTCGAGGGTTAAAATAGTATTTGTTGACCTGGAGGTCACATGTAACGTCACAGGTCAGGTCAAAGATCAAATTCTAGTTTCTGGAGTTGACGGGCCATGCTTTGCATTCAAAGTTTTTTAATTGAATTTTATTAATCATAAGCCTCTCAAAGGTATGTATTTCATATTCCACATAACCAGAGCGCTGTTTGGCACACGCATTCAGCGCTTAATTTAAGCTGACGTCACACCCTGTTTTTATCTAGCTGACGTCATACATCTGAAAGGCATACATCTGACGTCATACATCTGAAATCATTATCGTGTTAGATCATCTCAGTCTGAAGATATTGTATTGTTTACATATTCATCTGACTAATTGGTCTCGTGCGCCATTATTGAAACGAATCTGCCAGCGCTCTTACTGCTTTTGCGATTTTTATCTAGCATAATTAACCTCTATACAGGAAATATATGACGTCACACTGTATGTCATGACGTTTCACAGTTCTGGCTTTTCATTCGCTGACGCTTGGTTACCTTGGAAACTCAAAGCGCATTAAGCGCTATATAGTGCGCTTAGCGTGCAGCCGAACAGCGCTCAGAAGTAGAATTTAAGGTCAAGGTCAAGGTCAGGTCACAGAAGGTCACCATTTTTAAAATAGCAATGAAACTCAAGCGGCACATGTTTTATTATCAATTTTACACGTATAGTTCGATACAAGTACTTATTTTTACATTCTGACCCCATTAAATGACCCTTAGGCGAAATTCAGGTCAAAATCCGGGTATTTGAGGTCAAATTTTGAAATCAGCTGAATTCAATGAAAGTTGAATGTTTCTCGACCGTTTTTTCCTCAAAATTACAGTACTAGCATTTATTTGTCCGTATCTTTTAAGAAATCCAAAAAACACGATTTGAAAAATGACGGCATGAGTCTTTTTCACTCAGGGAGCTATAGCTCAGTCAAAATCAGAGATATTGCTTTGAAATTTGGTTTGTACATTGTCCATGCGTAGTTCCCTGACATGTATTCCGGTTTTTTAATATCTTCAGAAAAAAATGTTTTTTTTAGATTTTTTTATTTTTATTTTTGGGTCAAAAGCTCAATATTTTTTTATCATTTTCAAACATTTATCAGTTTTTCATCAAAAGTGGCATGACATGACGTCATCAAAACGTTATTTCTTCAACATTTCTCAATCGTTTTTATTAGCATTTTCGTACAAGACGTCAAATTGATGCAGGATGAGGTATAGCAAGTTTCATGCTGATATATTAAACGGTTTTTGAGTAATCTACGAAATCTGGGAGAGGGTAAAATTTACCCCTCCCTTGCTCCACGCAGGTTAAAAAACTGACGTCATGAAATACTTTCAGTTAGGCAACTATCACGTAGTCAAAAACAAACTTAATGCTTTCAAATTCGGTTTAAATACTATCCATACTCAGTTATTTTAAATATTGTTTGTTTTTGAAAGTTTACGACCATTTATTTTTGTGGTCATTTAAAAATAACTATTTTTGAAACAAAATATTCGAGAGTCCCAGAATCCCATGTTATGACCCTTTTTATTTGAAATCTATAGACGCTTTCAAATTCAGCTTTGCTCAAGCGATAACATGTTTTAAGTGTGTTATAGCCTAGTTGAATTTGATATACAATCGTGTGGAGTAACGCTACTTAAGTTGTTATATCTTAAGCAAAATATGACGAAATTAAAAAAAATACACACGTGATAGAGATACTAAGTGTCACTGCACGCACCAATAGCGCCGCTTTTATAAAAGACAAAACAAGGTTGTCAAATCAAAAGGCCCACTACTCCACTGATCATCACGTAGAAATGAAGAAAGCGGGGTAGTAGTTTTCGTTTCAGGCAGATGATATTGAACGAACAACAATGCAAATGGACGAATGAACATTATTTGACTAGCAAACAAACAACATTTTTCTTCACTAGAACTCTTAATATTTGGGACAGAATGGACGTAAAAGTTGAGGTTCTTAGCGAAACGATCGTTCCGTACCTATCGATCAAAATTTCAGTTGACGCCAGATAATAGATATGATGCTGAAAAATATCATATCTAGACATCTTGACGCGCTGATTCTGAAAATCATTATCTCTAAGAGAAACAACAAATATATTTTTGGTTATACAAATATCAAAATATTATAAATGTTTGTTGATACCGTAGATCATGCTGAACATGGCAATTCTCCGCGTCTCGACGAGACAAACACATTGCCGTCGGTTTTACTTCTCTATCTTGGTTATGTCGCTAGTCATTTCCAAAAGAAGTGATGATGATTACTGATGACCTCAAATGACCCTCATAGGAGTCACAGAACAAAATTTACTCCTGGATCATCAAGAATGTTCTTTAATAACATGATTAAGAATTAATTGGACCAGTGTCTTGCATGTCCTCCGAATGGGAAGCATTTGAATATTTTCCCATTGACTTATAATGGAGAGGTCACGAAAATGACCTTACGTTGGTTCACCCATATCAAAATTTTGAGATGAACAAATCATAAGATCTTTTTGTCTGTATGAAACCAAGTGAGTTTTAGACTGATCGGTGGGAAACTCTGGCTTTGACACAACTTCAAACTTCTTTAGAAGTGGAGTCACTTGACCTGGTCTGCTTATCTGACCACTGACCTGAAATGACCCAATGTTATTTTTCAAAGTTTGCGGAATCGATGCACCAACAAGTGTTTTAAAAACCGGTGGAGCTGCACGCCGCCCTTTTCTTGCTATCTGCCAAAAAACGACGGTGTGGGGGGGGGGGGGAATATTATCTCCCTCTACAGTGCGCGGTATAACAGAGTTTGGGAATAGGCGGCTGGGCCGGGCGGGGCCCCTCATATCATATTTGTCCCATATACCACGAAAGGACGAGCGGGCGCGAAGTGCTAGCTCGTAATAACTACATGCCTTAGACTTATTCAACACCGGTAACAAACGCATCCAAATACTATTCAAATGTAGCGTGACAACTCCGATCAGAAAGACTGATGAGACTCCACAATATATCCTTGATAGACGTAATGGGCTTTTCCTCTGGAAGTTTTTCTCGCCCGTCACATTAAGTGTCGAGTAAAGAGGGGCGGAGCCGTAGAAGCTGAGCTGCCTTTGTGGCCGCATTTACCTTTATACCCTGCTGCGCCTGCACAACTGACGGGCTATCCGCCGATTGCCATCGCTAGTGACGCCAGAGCCTGCACAGCACCTAGCAGTCGATGGCATTTGCGAGTCTCTGTCACAACAAATGCCTCAACGAAAATAAATGTCCAGCGACTGATCGTATCCTTGCCGAACAATCCAATGAGCACGCCCAGCTTCGGTGATGCCACTGCACTAGCAATTTTTTTAATTTGCTACGTCTTAAGAATTGTGGATAGGTGGGCATATGACGAGAACAATATAAAATGTGGTTTAACGGTTTGATGGCCTTTTTAGATAATTGTGTTTGCGGCGGATGTAGGGTTACAAACAACAGAGTGTCGCTATCGACTATTAACTATTAAAAAATGTTATAAATCACATTTAATATATTTATAAGACAATCATTTCAAACCACCAGGCGTCCAGGCATAACAAAGCACGTCAAATTCTGTCCAGGGTAGTCACCAGTGTCTGCGCTTGACGGGCTTCCCACTGTTTCCCCGTTTCTCGAGACGCCGGTGACGGCTCTCTGACGGAGGTGGTAAAATGCACCCCGAACTCCCTCTGTCTCCAAGAGTCACGAGAACTCCTTTACCACCATCTTAAGCTCTATCGGACTTGAAGGTCGACTATGACGAAGCTCAACCAACCCCACTGCCTCGAACCAATAGTCTGGTTCGGTTAAAGTGCAAAGAACAAGTTCAGTGCAGGTGAAGTGTAAGGAAGGAAGTTGTGTAGGCCCACCGTCGTGGATGGTTGGGTTTTGATTCATCGGCATACTTCTGGCTCAACAGTGAATGAAGATGAACATAGACTAGGCAATCACGTAACCACTTGCTGGATCCCCAGCCACGAGGGTATTGCTGGGAATGAAAGGGTATAGGTGCTGCCGCAAAGCGTGCTGCGCAGAGGACATGCTTGCGTCGGTTACTACTACCCGCTTGGCCCATTTCCACCCTGCTGCTTCTTTTCTGTTCGGTAGAGGGCAACAAACATGGAGCAGTTCACTAGAGAACAAGCTGTACGCTATCAAGCTTAAGCTATCGCCGTGACAATCATCCTCGCGTAAGTGCAGGCAAAGAGGTGATTCTCTGCAGGCTACATACATGGCACACATAAGCGACGCACGGATACGTGCTCTGCGGTGCTGAAGGACCAGTTTGCCCCAGACGCGGATCTTTACTGCCGTCACGCTCAGGAGCCTACTTGGCAACGAGTCAATTTATATCGACACGGAAGCTCTCTTCAAGTTTATCACTGCCGCTGGTCTATCGGTTGTATACCCATTCTGCTAATTAGTTAATATGTGTAACGGGCGCGATATAACCTTCGCTGTTGGCGCGCCCATAAACAACAATCATCATCATCATCAAAATTCCATCTTGAAGATTAACTATTTCCTTTAACTCTTCAGTCGAGCAAGCTGGGCACTGCGCTGCTGCAGTGGAACAGTTCGCGGATGACGATGTCCGCGTCTTTGCCTTCGCGCCAGTCAACTCCCTCTCCAGACCTTCGCAGCCTAGCTTATCATGTAGCCCGCTTAAACATTCATAATTTATTAAGGGGTCTAAGATCAATAATTCCTACCACCACTAAGAAGAGCCTATGCCAGCCACCAGACACTCAATGATTGTAATTTTTGAATTTCGAAATATGTTTTGGTTTTGCATGATGTCGCGGAGTGGCGCGAAAATTTTCTCTTTATTTTTAGTTTTCCTGTAGGTACCTATACATAAAATGAATTCATGACTACATATCTTTGGCAAGCGGAAGAAAAAGCCCAAACTCCGGTTCCGTTGGAAGTAAAAGACTGAAATAACAAAAGTGAGGCGGCCAGGGGCCATTGTTGGCCCCTCTCCTCAAAAAGTGAGGGGCCAGTGCTTCCTTCAGTTCCTATGCTTATGTACTTGGACCAAGTTAAAAGGGGACTATGCCGGCAAGTCCGAGGAAAAATGAAAAGACAATGGTTATCGTTTCAGATAGAAGGAGCCAGGTGCACCCGACGACAACAGCATAGGATAGGCGTAGATGAAGAAGATGTTCGGTGAGCGGGTCATCAGTAATCTCAGTGACCAGCCCCGCAGCCTCTAGTGGCCCCGATCTCTCGGTACTTGACTATTGGTTCGAGGCAGTGGCGTTGGTAGAGCTTCGTCAAAGCCCACCTTCAAGTACGACAGAGCTTAAGATGGTGGAAGAGGAGTTCTCGCGACTCTTGAGACAGATGCTTTTTGGAGTGCATTTCACCACCTCCGTCAGACATCCGTCACTGGCGTCTCGAGAAACGGGGACGCTGTTGGAAGTCAGTGGAGCGCAATCACTGGTGACTGCCCTTTACTGAATTTGACGTGTTTGTTATGCCTAGTGGCTTAACATCATTCTCTTATTAATGTATTTAATGTGGCTTATAGCATTTGTATCATTAACTATTGTTATGCAAAACCACGTAGTTCAAGGTTGTTATAGATTACTCGTGTCGAAGCTACCTGCTAATGAATCGCGGTAAAATTATATAAAAGTATTAATGCATCGCTGCCTGTGTTGAAATTACTGACTGCAGCGAGCCAATTTTTCACAAAACCCATTTTTTCGGTATTTACCAATCTGCTATTTGAGTTTACAACCCCTTGATAAAGAATAAAGACATTTAACATCCTATATATTTTTTTCAAGAAAGGAATTTTCCGATCGGATGGTAGAGGTCAGGACCTGCGCAACAAGCTCTGCTTAGCGCGGGCTCTGAGTTCGTCAATCTGTCCATTCAAAACGTTGGGACTAAATAAAAAAAATATCACACATTCATTCTGGATGTGTATGTATACCTACACCTTCGTCCGGTTATGTGTTTTAAACTAACATAGGAAATCCCATTGGGCATTGGATATAGATCACAGTGAGAAGAGAACAAATTACGTGAGTCGGGATATTCAACCAGACAGAATGTGACTTAGACCCTATCCTTAAACTTAAGAATAGAAGATGATGAGTTCTTAATTTAACCGGATACAAAAGCCAGACAAAATACATAGAACCGAGATTGTCTCAGTTGATACGAAAAAAAACACGACCTCCGTGGTATATGTAGTTACGATTAGTGAACGCCAAGTTTTCCCCTGTCTCGTGGAAGGTATGCAGGAGAAATCTGAGTATGAGCGGACCAACCCTGTCCAATCCATCCCAGCACGTGGCGACGCCTTTGAGAAGCATTCTTTCTAAAAAGCGAGAAATCGGGACGGCGGTTGCAAATATCTTCTTTTGATATATCTGCAAACGCACTTCTGATTGACAACCGGTATTATTTGTCGAGCAGCCCCATCCACCCCACCCTGTTCGAGACCAGTGCCGACCCATGTGGGCGACTCCCACTGAAGTGCCACCCAGTGAAAACTCCTCAGCCGAGGCAGGCGTCCGTGCATAATTTATGGCCACGGTATAGCTGGCGACGCTATCTTATAGTAACGGCCTTAGAAAACATCCATTTTTAACTCATATATATGGGCGATTCTAATCCCCTCATCACGTATCAAGTTCCTACACATTTCATCGTCCCAATCGCAAAAAACGCAAAGGAAATGTGTTCAATTGGCCCATGAATTAGCAGCCAGCCGTAACGGCAGATGTTGGCCTGATGTCACTAGCCTGACTTCTCAGTCTGGGCCAGCTGCAATGCCAGACATTGGTCTGATGCGAGCGGCAAGGTCATATATGGAGCATGATGTCACTGGCCTTCTCAGTCTGGGCCAGCTGCTGCTTGTTGCCCAGGAAAGTCACCCCAGTCGCAGACACTAATTGTGGATCAATCGTTTGAGACGTGATATTTAAACTCAACTGAACTTTTAAGCAATGTTTATTTGCCTTTGGCAATGCAGAAAATCCAGACCTGCTGATTATATATAGCTGACGAGAAAATGTGCGAAAAATTCCAAATCATTGGCCACAGCCTAGTCACTGCAAATAACTGAGCTGGTGAGTCACAGCTTCAGTCACGGCAGTGCAATGCTAACTCTAAGGCGCGACCTGGCCAGTCACAGCTTCAGTCACGCCGTGACCAGTTCTGGTCCTAGCGCTGGGACGCTGGGAACAGAATTATGCATCTCTATTGACGAGCTATGTGAGTCCGTTTCGAGCGGAGCGTGGCGAGGCTGTTGTGACTCCTGGTTGTTACCAATATTACTTTACTAATAAGGTGTACCCATTAGAGGAGAATGTTATATTCCTAATAACATGGAGTGCTGCTCATGGTTCAGACGACTGCTTAGCTGTTCATATATATA
>JARBER010152579.1:0-10783 GCA_030265075.1 Balanus glandula
TGCCTGTGCCTGTGCCGGTGCCGGTGCCGGTGCCGGTGCCGGTGCCGGTGCCGGTGCCGGTTCCGGTGTCTGTCTGTACCTGTGCCTGTGCCTATGACTGTGCCTATGACTGTGCCTATGACTGTGCCTATGACTGTGCCTATGACTGTGCCTATGACTGTGCCTGTGCCTGTGCCTGTGCCTGTGCCGGTACCTGTTCTGGTGCCTGACCGTGCCTGTGCCTGTGCCTGTGCCTGTGCCTGTGCCGGTGCCTGTTCTGGTGCCTGACCGTGCCTGTGCCTGTGACTGTGACTGTGCCTGTGCCGGTGCCTGTTCTGGTGCCTGACCGTGCCTGTGACTGTGACTGTGACTGTGACTGTGACTGCAGGGTGGAGCAGCTGGCGACCGAGCGGGAGGCGCTGACCGCCGACCTGACGTCATCACGGCAGCAGCTGCAGCAGCAGCAGAGCAGCTGCGCCGAGCTGCAGCTGCAACTGGCCGACAGCCGGCAGACCGGCCAGGCAGCCGCCGCCGAGCTGGCCGACTACAAACTCAAAGGTGAGCCGCCGGTAACGGAGCCGCCCGGTAACCCGACAAAGGTGAGCCGCCGGTAACGGAGCCGCCCGGTAACCCGACAAAGGTGAGCCGCCGGTAACTGAGCCGTCCGGTAACCCAACAAAGGTGAGCCGCCCAGTAACCCGACCTGACCTCACACCAGGTCACGGGGACACGCGGCTGGACCTGTTGGCAGAGAACTGGCAACACCATATGACGCGCATTCACTTACAGTGCTGTGCTTCTGTGCCATGGATCTGGAGAGGGTTGTTTCGGTTTTATTTAATGTACGGTTATATTCAAGCCGGGCAGGACACATCCGTTACCTTTGTGTTTTTATAGAACAGGGACTTGCGTCATAGAGTTTCGAATCAAACAGGATAGACAAGCAAGTCAAGCAAACGGCAAGCGGTGACGTGGGGGTCGATAGTCATAATTGCTAAGGAACGCGGCTGAAAACAGTCTACGGAACACAACGCTTATGGCCTTGACAAGGTCGGGCTAAACCACTCCTGTACCGGAATCATTGAGCTGATCAGTGGTCACCGTCGCCGTAGATGGGTATTTGCTTGCCGGTCACGTTACCAAGTCGCACCAGGCAGAGATGTCCCTGTGTCGCCCTGATCGCTTGGCACGTAAATCCGGTCCGTTTTGGCGACGGCGCTGATACCATTAGCGATAAACATAATTTACCGTTACGTCACGTCTGCTTCATTATACCGTATTTGGGCACGTTTTCCATGCCGGATCCGCCGACTTTGAGCTGCGAGTTTTCCTGTTTTTTTTGCCCATCTGTCCCGTGACGTTGACCTGATTTCGTCTGATCTGCTACAGCCCAGCGGATCCTGCAGTCCAAGGACCAGCTGATCTCACGCCTGAAGGAGGGCTCCGGCGGCTCGGAAGGGGACGCCAGCGACCTGGCGCAGGCCGAGCTCGAACAGGTGCGCTCCGAGCGGGAGCTGGCGCAGACTGAAGTGCACAAACTGGCCGCTAGAGTGCAGCAGCTGCGTGACGAGCTGCAGCAGGCGGAGACGGCGGCGCTGGAGGAGGCGCAGGCGGGCGGTGAGGCGCTGCGAGAGGCGGAGACGCGCGTGGCGGAGGAGACGCGACTCCGGCAGCAGCTGGAACAGGAACTGGAGTCGGCGCAGAAGGTACCACACGCGGCACCAGCAGCCAGGCACGCACGCTTGCCCATGGTGAACCGAAAGTCGAAACTTGAGTAGTTGAGCAGCTCCTTCGACTGGAGCATCGTCATTATTACGGCAATGCTCGTAAATTTGTTTTATTTTATTATTTTGCAACATTGAGGTTTTGTATGTTGGATCCCGACCCGCTAATTAAATAACTGCATTAATTGTAACGTCTTTGCATTCTCGTCCGGGTGCTGTGTAGTTTTTCTTCTCTTGATTGTACGACCATGGATAAGGACAAGGAAAAGTAGTCATCGAACGTTGCACGTGCACCACCAATTAACAATACAGTTATGTATGCCATGGCTTATTGCCTCTTCAGTCCGACGTGTCTGCTTTTGGCATGTCCGGGTTCGGTACCAGCACCGCTGAGTCTTAACTCGGGGCCTGACCCGGCTCTGTCGCTCTTGATCCACGATCCTAATGTGATCGCCTCTCGCCCCGTGCCTACCGTCTCTCCACAGGAGTTGCGATACATGCGGGAGGACCTGGTGCAGCACAAAACGCAGGCGCTCTCCAGGATGCAGGAGCGGGACGCCGAGATCGAGAAGCTGCGGCGGCAGATCACCTCCAAACATGTGGCCAGCAGTACAGGTGGGCCGTCGGGCGGCGGGATCGCACTGCGGTGGTAGCGTCGGTAGAGGTGGGTGGAGTTACGCGGTGGCCACCGGCGCGGTGGGGCCGGCGTTAGAGGTGGGTAGAGTAACGTGGTGGCCACCGGCACAGATGGGGTCGGCGTTAGAGGTGGGTGGAGTAACGCGGTGGCCAGTATAACAGGTGGTAATGCCTATTGCGTGTTATGACAGACAGGTGTAGAAGGATCAGTATCCAGTGGTGATGGTCAGCAGTAAAGATGGGGCTGGGTGTGGCCAGTGATGGTGTTACGGCTGTATTTACCTTCAGTATTTGCACAGTCTTATATTCAAAATGGACTCTGACGATGCTCTTGTACAACGGCAGAAAAGTATTTATGTCGATGGCTGCGATTGTGTGTCTGATGGCACCAGTAATTTTGTTAGATTTATTCGGCCGGTTGCTTACATGCTTCGAGAACGTTAATTTTGTGTCGATTGTGACTTTCAGGTCTTGTTTTTACTCACTCCCTCAAGAGTATGCTCATCTCCATCTGTGGTTTTTATGACAATCCCTTCCAATATTATCTGAGCCTAGATGCATGACCTTCCACTCGGGAAGATTGAAGAGCATCTGCATGGTTCTTGTCCATTCCTGTCAGTGTCAATCCACTTACAGGCCACTGTACGGACCTCATGCATAATTTTGGTAACCTTGGTGTCGTCAGCAAACATTGAGATGAAGCATTGCAAAAGTTTTTCGATGTTCTGACAAACATAAAAAAATGGGCCGATGACCAACCCCTGTGGGACTCCGCTAGTCATATTGACCTAGTCTGGTAAGGTTCTGTTAACGTTTACCCTTTGCTGTCTGTCTGTGAGGAAACTCCTTATCCATTGCAGAATGTTGTTAGTAATTCCAAGAGTCCGAATTTGGGCAAGGAGACGTTCATGTGACACTGTCGAATGCCTTGGCGCAGTCAAAGAAAACGACATCGACAGGCAGATTGTGACTGAGTGCCTCCGTGCAGACACCAAGTTTTTCCAGAAGGTTTGTGATAGTGGATTTTCCACTGACAAATTCATTCTGTTGGTCACAAAGTAGATTATTTTATTTCTGGTGAAAGAGAATGTCCTTGCAGATTATTCTCTCCAGAAGCTTACATAATATTGATGTTAATGAACTGGTCGATGGTTGGCAGGGTCGGTTCCGTCACCTCTCTTGAAGATCGGTGTCATTGTGGTTATCTTCCGTTGTAGAGGAACTGCTCTTGTGGCGATGCTGGTAGAGAACAGCAAGATGATAGGAACTGCGAGTTGGTCTGCGAGTTATTGCAGTACACGCGGATGCATCTGGTCGGGACCGGGTAACTCGTCGACCTTCAGTGCTTTCAACTTGGCATGGACTTGTTCGGAAGTTACTGACACGTTCAGATCTGACTCCAGAGTCTAAAGGGGCTGAGGATTGGGAGCGGACATGTTTTGTCTGTGAACATTTAAGCGTACTAGTAGCTCAACACATCAGCCTTATTCTTATTCCCATCAGCTCACAAACGTAGATCTGCGTAGATCAACAAAGCGAATATTGGATATTCTGCGACAGTTGACGTAATTCCAAAATACATTGACTCGAATGCTCGTCTTGCCTTCCTCGTTGCGTGGGAAGCCTCGTTTCTTCCTGGATTGTTGAAATATCCGGCAATGACTGGGCGTGAGCATGGTTTGTGGATGTAGGTACTAGTTAGCCCAGTTCAGCAAGTTTTGGAGACTGGGGTCCAGAAGAATGACTTTCGTTGCTGGTCCATCTCTGTAGACCACCCCAACAAGCATGCTTGCGTGGCCTTGACCCCCGAGTGTGATTCGGGTGTTGTCCTCATAGCTGACATTCTCTCTGGGGTAGACTTGTTTAGCCAACAAGCCCTTCCTCACGTAGATACCTGATCCACTGGTCACAGCAGATGATAAGCTACTGACGAAGAGGTCATACCCAGGCAGTCCCTTGACGTTATGATCCGGCATGATTCCGATTTTAGGTTTCATCTCCGTAAGCGCAACTATGTCGTAGCTTTCAAATTATTTAGTGTTATAAGTTCATTAGACTTCCTCATGATAGCATTGTCAATATTAGCGTAGAATATATTTGGGAAATTAGCTATGCTGCCATGTGCCCAGGCTCTGTGGCGTTGTAATGGTTGTATTTTTATGATACGATGACCTCGACTAATTCGTTTCACTTGATCATCCACTTTTTGTGAGGTATGTGGCCCGTTTTTCCTGGAGTTGCACCATCCTGCTGTGGTTGGATTTGCGCTGATTGCAGGTGTGATCTCTCGGTGGTTCGGTTGCGCAGTGTTTATGGAGAAGAACCTGACGTTTGTCATTCTTGGAACGTCCGGACGTCTGCTAATCGTGTGACTTCGTTTTGGAATGTGTTGGTATCACTTTCCTTGTTTATAATTGGAAACTTGACTGACAGCTGCCCACGGAAATCCCGATCTAGTTCTAGACTTTTCCCTTTTCGGGCTACGTGCACCTACACATGCATCAGTTTGGGCCGCAGAAGCGAACAAAGACCGATCAGGAGATAAGGCCATCCTGAACCGGGCACGTAGGGGGGAGCCCCCCCCCCTCTGGAGGCAAGCGCACCGAAAAAGACTGACGAGGTCTCGCGAAGCGCGGTATAATGGGCTCTACAAGAGCTTAGAACACTGTGGAGTCCATTTAGGGCCATCCAGGACACTTCCAGAAAGACTAAGGGTTCTAACGATAAAAAAAACATAGTGTGCGGGTCAGAGGGGCCCTTGGCTAGACCGAAAGGGCCCCTGGACGAGTGATGAGGTCATGCTGGAGGGCCCCTAGCTAGCACGGGGGGGGCTCCAGTCCCAATTGAGCCCTTTCGACACTCGGGAAGTGGCCGTGTCGAGTCCCCCCCCCCCCCGTGGAAATCCTAGCTTTGTGCCTGTCTTAGCCATCCTAAATTGACTCACGGCACGCGATGGTGACACTATGTCCGAGGCGTCGTCTGCCTGCTGATCTTTTGACAAGGTGACTATGACTAAGTCAGCAGCTGGTCGGCGTCAGACGTATGACGTCAGGGGCATCAACTGAAATATATCGGTGGACAGTGGCAGCACCTGTCCAGCCGCCCCTGTCCTTCAGCCTCGGCCCGGCCCGTGCTGGTAGCCGGACACCGCCACCCTCGTCCGCCGGAAAACCAGACTGAACCGGACACCGGCTGTTGAGGAAAGCTGCTGCTCATATCCTGTCTGGTGACGGCCTGAAGGACGCGGGCTGACGGAACTGAGGGAGGGCCTGCTCAGCACAGCTGTCGGCAGACGGGGCGGGCCGAGAGGACGGGACCCTGGTCGGCAGAGGTGACGTTCCGGACTGACGTGGGCCCTGCGTTGCAGAGGTGGAGCTGGAGACGCGTCTGAGGTCGCTCACGGAGAACCTGATCCAGAAGCAGACCAACATCGAGTCGCTGAGCACGCAGAACAAGTCGCTGCAGGTGCAGCTGGAGCGTTCGCAGGTGAGACGCCGGCCGCGGCAGCCGCAGCGCTGTCTCAGGTCAGGCGTGGGTCGCAGTCAGACTGATTCGTGATGTTGCATCGTGGCGTCTGTATTCACGATCCAAGTCAATGTGCCAACGGTCGGAGCGTTAACTGTGCTAGGCCACCCATTACTGAAGTCCGTACTTTGTCTGCACAATGCCATAACAACTTGCATTATAATTCGTTGGAATTTAATGTGCATTCCAGCTACAGTTGATTTGCTTGTCCTTGACACCATTTTGTGGACACCATTCACCATTCACCGGCGCAGTCCCCAACGTTACAAAAAAACACATTATGATAAATCCTTTACTATTCCCTACTCTGACCAGGACCCCCCCCCCCCCCCCTCCTCTGTAGTCCCAGGTCCGCGAGCTGGAGGGGTGCGCCCCTCCGCCGTCCGAGCGTCTGCCGTTCGCCGGGGACGGCGGCTCGGAGTCGCTGCGGCTCCGGCAGCCGGCCTTCTTCACCGAGACGCCCTGGGACGGCAGTGTGACGCGGCGCGTGAAGCGTGCCTACTCCACGCTGGACGCCTGCTCCGTGCGCATGGGCGTCTTCCTCAAAAGATACCCCATCGCGCGCATCTTCGTCCTCGGATATATGGTGAGGGAGCGGGATGGAGGTGGTGGTGGGAGAGAGAGAGAGAGGGAGAGAGGGTTGATGACGGGTTAATGTGTCATGTTGCTTGGCAGTGTGAAATATGAGATGGGGAATTCATGGGCGGTTATTTGCAACTCGTGCTTAGAACGGTGCCTTTCTGCGGCGTGTCTTTTAATTGCGCTGAGAGCGATTCTCTGCACAGTAACTAGGGTATTACCAACCTCGATACGATCACTTACCGTTAGCACATGCAGCTTAAAAGGAACGTTCCAACCTTTATGAAAGTTGTGAAATGTATGTCGATTTTATGTCAAAATATGAAGTGAATGCTGTTGATCACATCATCACATTTTTTCTCTAAAAGATAACTCTTACTCTTACAAATCGAAGTAATATTATCTGAGGCCTCTTGCACCACACTTTCTACCGCGGTAGATTATTTTTTAGCATGCTTTCTTGCACCATTGCGGTAAGAAAATAATCTACCAATAATGGTTGTAGCTATGATTCTTACTAATTTATCAATTATGATTACTATCTATATTAATTTCTTGCCGCAATGGTACGAAAGAAGCGTGCTAAAAATAATCTACCGCGGTAGAATGTGTGGTGCAAGAGGCCTCTGGTCTGGTGACGAGACAGCAAAGAAAGCCGAGGAATTTCGGGTAGTGGAGAAAACCTTCATTCTTCCAATTGCTGCCAATATTGCTGCTTAAGTCAACTACGATACAAATATGCTTAACAGAGAATACGTCATCAGTATGCAATGCACATGGGTCTTATTTTTTTACAGAGCTGTCAAAATTAAACTTTAATATTTTTTTCATTAGACCTTTGTGGTTGTTTTAACTGATACCATACTTATTTTCACAGCCAGCAATGAAACATGGCTATCTCAACTCAAACCTAATGTTTATGTGCCAATGTCCCTTTAAATCGATCAGCCATTTCATTAAAAAAGTGGGAGAAACTGGGCATCGAGTCCTGAGGCCTCTTGCACCACACATTCTACCGCGGTAGATTATTATCAGAGTAATAGCCATTATTGGTAGATTATTTTCCTACTGCATCGGTGCAAGAGAAGCGTTCGAAAAATTAATCTACCGCGGTAGAATGTGTGGTGCAAGAGGCCCCTGGTCTGATAAGCCTGGTCACGAACGGCCGTGTTTGCTAACATGCCCGTGTGTCTGTTCGGTGTCGTGTCTGTTCGATGGCGTGTCTGTGTGGGTGTGGTGGGGTGGGACCTTCAGACGAAACAGCCGTCATTAAGCCCGGCTGACCGCGGCCGTCCTTGTCTGGTGTGTGCTGACCGCGCGGCCGTCCCACCCGGCAGTGCCTGCTGCACCTCTGGGTGATGGTGGTGTTGCTCACCTACACCCCAGAGATCCACGGCGACCACTTCCACCACAGCACGCAGCCCTGAACAGCTCCGGACACGCCTGCGGTCGCTGTGACCTCCACTTGGCAGCACAGAAGACGAACTCTAAGTTCGTCAACTGAATAAGAACTCTTCGTCTTCGTGAAGGGGCCACGTGCGAGGACGGGGATCGCGCCCTCTGGCATTAGCATGGCTTTCACTGCCGTCCGTCTGCGGTCCATCTATGGTCCGTCTGTGGCCCGTCTGCGGTCTATTATGATCTGCAGGGAAGTCACAACTCCAGCGTGTCGCTATGGTCCCTGTGGCACGCGCCACATGTGGTGGACATGTGAGAGGGAAGCTTGGGGCGAGTGTGTTGTTACGAGGACTGCTGCCTGGTGCAGCAGAGCTGATGTTACGGTGGTGGACGGTAATCTTACCCAGAGTGTGCAGCCTGCTTCTGTCAGTTTTCACGGAGACATTACCGCTGGGGCGATCGTTTAGCGCTTGGAGCCACGTTTGTTACACGGTGTCCGAAGACGTCTCTTCGGCATTCTTGACAGAGCTGTTCAAATTTCACAAGGCAACAACTCTGTTAGTGAAGTGCATTTAGGACGTTAAGGTGACGCAATGTGCATGTATGTTTTATCAGAACAATTACTGGACTGGTACCGGGGTGGCTCCTGGCGCTGATATACCAGTCTGTAGATTATATTGTATTATGACTGGACTGAGAGCTGTTGCCCGTTTCGGGGTTTGCGGAAAGCCAAGTGCCAACCCAGACGGCCTCCTGGAGCGGTGGTGCTAAACGGAGCCCTGGACGCCGCCTGACTTGTATTGACTGTGATGCCTCGCGCCTCCTTCCCCGTCTCGTCGCCAGCGCCCCTTCATTCCCGTGGAGTGTGTTCGGTGGCATGCCAGGAGTGACCTACACTGCAAGGGAGAACACTCAACGTGTTTGTTGTTTGGGGGGAGGGGGTGCCGGCGCCCTCAAACGACTGTTTTATACCCCTTGTTTCTTTCACTGGGTCACAACTGTTATTTCTGTTTTCACTCGAATATTTATTTATGAATAGTAGCAGCAATGTATGATGCATGCTTAGCACTGCGTGTGTGTACGAGAAGCTGCTCTCGTGTGATGGAGATGTTGTTAAGGAATAAATAAGCTTCAGAAAAAATCGCTTTATAAATCGTTGATCGGTTTAAAACTGAATGTTATCAAAGAGTAAGCTGTACAAAAAAGCCAGTCATGAACGATGGGCCGAGCTGGAGAGGTCGATGCTCTGAGTAGATGCGTGTCACTGTCATTATTCCTGGTGGGCGGTCTAATAAATCGAGCCATCAAGTCACGCAATGTCGCTGCTAACTCCGTCTAACTATGCACGACGCGCCAAAATTCTGCATAGCCTCCCATTTTGGGACGCTTATGTCATGACAGTACGGCGCAGCCAGCGTCATTTTTCAGTAGTCGCTGTGACGTCGTCCTCAACAGCCGACGGTCGTCGCCGTCCTCCCGGTAGTTTTTGTGTCGGCGCTTCATGAAGCCCATATATTCGGGGTGCCAGCGTGCAGAGGCCGGCGTATAAGGCGCGTGCGTCTGTCGGGCAGTCGTCGCTGCCGGGCCGATTGCATCAGACTGACCCATTCCTGGTCACCGGTCAGCCTTGGGACAGGTCCGGCGCGGTCCGCGCAGGTCGACGCCCGGTACGAGGAAACTCGGAGCCCCCCCCCCCCGAACTTTGGAGCGTCGGCGGCGGGCTAGTCATTTGCTACGACGTGGCAGGGGGCAGAAGTCGGCCGAATGACATCGGCCTACAACCCTAACCGGCGAGCAGGGGTTGACCCGACTGCGTGTATCTTAGATGCGGCTTGGTGCCTATCAGAACACAATGCGAACTGGTGATGATTTCATTCGGACACATTGGGGCGTGCTAGACTAGCTAATAAATGGGAGGGGTCGGCCAAAGGGAATATACCGTTAGTAAAAAAAAAACAATTCCGACGACGGAAATTCATATATCCAAGCTCTCAGCCCGTCACTGTAAGATCACGTCGGCCGAGCTGCCCGTGGCTACGCGGTGACGCTCAGATTACCGAGGCCATGCAGGAGCGCGACGAAGCCCGGAAAGCCTGGGAACGCCAGCGCACTCAAGACTCACGTCATGTGTACAGGCGGTGCCGAAATCGAGTAAAGCACCTTATAACTCTCGCGCGGCGTTCATTCTTGTGCGACCGTCTGTCGTCTGACCGTCGGGATTTCTGGAGCCGTATAAAGCAATTTAGCCTACGGCCAACGAAAGGGGTAGACGCGCCCTCTGACGACCTATGCAGCCGCGCCGACGCGTTTAATGCCCACTTCGCCGCGGTGGGACCTCGCATAGCAGCGGAAGCCGCGGCGGCGACGCGTGACTGCACCGCTCAGGCTCCAGCAGGCCCGCGACCGTACCGCGTATGCGCCTCTGCACTCGAGCTGCGCCCGGCCACCCTACCCGAACTGTCCGCGGCAATCAGCCGAATGAGCGGATCGAGAGCGGTCGGCATCGATGGTGTTCCTCTTCATGCTGTTAAAAAGTGTTTTCCGGTTATTGCGCCTCATCTACTGCACCTTATTAACTCCTCCATTGTTTCCTGTACCTTTCCCGACGCCTGGAAAACCGCTCGTGTCACGCCCGTGTACAAGGCGGGTGATCGAGCAGACATCAACAATTTTCGGCCTATCTCCATTCTCTCAGTGCTCTCAAAAATTACCGAAAAAGTTGTCTGTCTTCAACTGACGTCATACCTGCTCGAACACCACGTGCTCACGCCGACTCAATACGCGTACCGGCCGCGTCACTCTACGGAGGACGCACTGATCGACACTGTCGAGTGGCTCGCAAGGGCCGTCGATAACGGTCACGTTGCGTCGCTGACCACTATCGACCTCAGCAAAGCCTTCGACAGCGTCGACCATGGCGTTCTCTTAGAGAAGTTGGAGTG
>JARBER010152690.1:0-10783 GCA_030265075.1 Balanus glandula
AGAGAGAGAGAGAGAGAGAGACAGAGAGAGAGAGAGAGAGAGAGAGAGAGAGAGAGAGAGAGAGAGAGAGAGAGAGAAGGAGAGAGAGAGCGATAGAGAGAGAGAGGGAGTGAGGATAGAGAAAGAGGGAGTATAAGAGTAAGGGGAGAGTGAGAGGAAGGGAGTTAAAAAGAGGAGTATGGGGAGGGAGGAGGGAGGAGGAAGAGGGAGGGAGCTAGAGGGGGAGATGGACCAGAAAAGGAGAGATGATTGAGAGAAGATTGAAAAGCAAAAGGAGAGAGGGTAGTGAGAAAAGAGATGAGAAGGATAAAAAGGAGTGGGTGTTGTACGTGCTGTGTTTGCAGTGAAGCAGCGCCTTTCATCCCAATGGGTTTTGCAAATGAGTAGCGATGTTTGATGTTGCCGACTGGCTCTATTCATCCAAGTTATTCTGCTAGGTGACTATGCCTGCCATTAGGGTAATCTCAGCTTATGGAATAATCTAGTATACGCATTCAAAAACATGAAGGATAATTAGGTTTGTCTGAAGTAGTATGAAAAATGATTCCTGTTGGAAGAATGAACGATTGGCTTATACATAGCTTTCGTCTTTTTAAGGAGATCGTATAAGGATATAGCACTCCTTTGTACAGCCCATCATACCGTCTGACAAAGACTGCAATACAAAAAAGGAACTGTGAAATACATCCACTTAGAACATTGATAAGTACACACATCGATTCCGTGGCGAAGCTAATTAATCCTCCAGAAATGTAGCCTCCGATAGCCCCGTCTGGGAATTCTGGTGCCAGATGGGCAACTTTTATCAGTTAGCGACCGAGTTTCCCAGAGACGAGCCTCGATCCCCGTCTGTGTTTCAAAAGAGAGCATTCCTCAACTCGCTGCTCCTCTGCAGCGTTGGGTGTGTGACTCAGACAGATCCAGAAATGCCGACGTAGGCGAGCCATCTCGCGCCGCCCGTCACGAAGCTTGTTTTGTGCGAGTCTTCCGCCGTGCCGTTAGCAGTTCGACGCTCTGTGCAAAAAGCGAGCGATTGACGCAAAACACGACCCGGACCCGTTCGGCAATCGTCTGGCGACTACCAATTAATCTTCGGCCCCGGTTTTGGCGCGACAGCGAAACGAGGAGGTCTAACGTGGCCGCTCCTCCGTTGGAGAGGAATGCTCAGTCGCGGTCGTGCTTACATCACTAGGAACTGAAGATGTTCTGTGGAATTACATACGTAAGCATGCTTACGAGAACTATGCTGTTACGTTTTCAAATCATGCAAATTTTATCCAGGAGCATGTTGAGAATTTGAACGCGTCGGTAACAGTACGAAGAAGCAACGTGTGTACGAATTTATTTTCAATGTAAATGCTTGTATAGCTCTGCTATTGAACCACAACAGTACCAAAATGCATTCCCGCTTTCACTTTTCTCTATGCCACATTCCTTACATTTGACTTGATGATGCAAAGAAACTATGAATACAGGGAGTGTACCAGTATTGCACGATGAGCTTTGAAGCGTTAAATTGACTTGGAAGGTGGCATGAGTATGCACAGGTTTAGTGCAAAGTGAGCATGAGTTGTTGGAAGCACATTTCTCAGATTGCGCTGAATTCACATCAATATTTCTCGTCTTGCCCTACCATCCATAATCCCTTCTGGTGAATTTAAAGCATCGAACTGGAACGCCGCTCGTCACGACGCCATTACCTCTCATTCGCCGCCTATACTGGCGTTTTTCCTATCCATAAAACCGGGGCGACCGACTGGCTGACTTCTCGCCCCGGTGCGGCGGTCCCTGCCCTCTGCTGGCCCGGCCTCCGACCGCGAGCATCAGACACACCGATCGACCGCGTTGCGAAATTCAGAAAAACCTAATGAAGCCATGCGGCGCCTCAGTGTGTGCCGTTTTCGTGTGCCGTTTTTTGGCGGAGGCCCGGCGGAGCGCCACGACTCAGCAGCGGGATGAACTCATTAATCGCGTGTCATCGGGTCAGCCCGGGTCAGCCGGAAGTGTGAAGCAGGTGCGCGCGCGAGCGGCCGCTGCACTCGTGACCTCCCTGCGACCGGCTGCCGGCCCACAAATGAACTTGTTGTACCGTCTGCACCCTCTGCGATGTGTCAGATGACCACTGTCATGACGGCCAGAGAGGACTTGTCGACCAGTCCAGCTTGCGCAATGTCCATTACTGCTCGACTGGAATCCAGTGCCGACCACGAGCCCGGTTAGTGATATAGCCTAGAAAGCTACCATCGCCAACTACGAGACAGCAGGGGTTTCTCTCGCTCAAGGCCAGCTCCAATCGAGTCTGAAGAGACCCCGGGACCTTTGGAGAGCAGCACGGCAATTTTCCTGCAGATGACGCCTCAAAAACAATCTCCGCTGTTCAAAAATTAAATGTAATAGTGGAGCAGCGTGCCGGTAATGGTCCGAACAATTGATGATATCCGATCTAAATGATGTCCTTTGTTAGAACAAACATATACTTATGGAAACAAATTAATGCCCGCTGGCGGCCGGTTTGTGCCTGTTTGAAATTCGGACGGCGCGGTGAAAAACGATCTGGGGTGCGGAGGCCGGATGACGCGTGGCCCGCGGCGCGGCGGCCGCTGCTGACGGGCCGACACGAGAGCAGCGGCACCGCCACTCGGCAGAGAGCACGGACACTGCCGAGGGCCGGCCTCATCACTTAGTCACCGTCGGCCGACACGGCGGTGGTCACGGCACGGATGCTGTCGATTGGTCTGCACAGCTGACAGCCGCTGGCCACGAGAGGTCCGGTTGGCTCGGCGATGGACAGGCTCTCCGTGCCAGACGCGATACAAGGGAATGGTTCTACCCGCGGTCGGTGAGCTAAATGGGCCTCTGAGCGAAGGTGCGATTTACGGCGGAGGATTACACAACAAGAATAGGTTATCAGACGATCAAATTGCATTGTAAAAATGTCATGATTGTATCCAACTAATGCTGGCTACGCACCAACAAGCGGCACGTACTGTCACGTGGCACGTACTGTCACGTTGTATGTATATGTGTCACGTGACTCGTACTGCGTTCTGTCGAGTAATCGCTGCGACTGAACCCGAGTAGTTCTGATATGACGTGAACAAATGTTATTTTTCGGAAGGAAATATCACTCTTTGCACTGTGGTCTGTGAGAACGAAATAAATACCACGCTGGGAATATGAGCCAGCGCAGCAGATCGTGAGCCGCCATGACTGCTGCTTGTCAAAAACAGGTCAGTATGCATTGTTATCCGGCCTATTTCCTCCAGCCATGACCAATCTGAGGCAGTGGCGCAGAGTTCTGCCCGAAAAATCGACGCAAAGTTTCCGTGTTCACACGAGATATAAGAACACGTGCTCTAATTTTCCGCGTCCGCTCGGCAGCGTTGTTCCGATACCGGCGTCCAGATAGCCATTTCCCCCGGACGCAGCAGCCGCGCCGCCCACCCCGCCCGAGTTCGGAAGTGGACGGCTTCACGACTGCAGCGCCGGTCGTGAGCTCCGCAGGCTCGCTGTTTTCCTCGTTCACAGGTGGGACCTTGCCTCGGCGCGGCGGCGGGACCATGCGCCGGCGGAGGGACCGCCAACAGGGTCCACTCCGTACCCACGTGACCCCCACCCTCCCAACGGCCCGCGTAATCACTAATGAGCCCGCGCGAACA
Organism: Balanus glandula; assembly: GCA_030265075.1. NCBI lineage: Eukaryota > Metazoa > Arthropoda > Thecostraca > Balanomorpha > Balanidae > Balanus > Balanus glandula. The sequence goes on from JARBER010152690.1 coordinate 3,660, forward strand.
CCTCTGCTTAACCCACTTCAGGATGTGCGCAGGTCGCGTCGTCCCGTCGGTTCGGTTTGCAGCGCCGCCGCTGCAGACCCCCTCCACTCTCCTCCCCTCCCTCCTCGCGAAGCCCCCTAACCAGCCTTGGGAAATGTCGCTCTCCAGAGTGGTCCGACGGGTTTGGCCATCCGCTCCTGCGGGGCAGAGATGCACCAACTAGTTCATAAATATTTCCATTCGTTAATCTTCCATATGTGTCGGCTTGGGGATTTGCGGATTTGGCCTGTTTACAAACCAATCAAAGAACGCACGAGCGTGCGGGCTGTCTGTGATTGGCCGACAACAAATGTGCGTGCTTGTGGTGTTGACGCGATTTAACTACGCTCTCTCACGAGAACTGCGCTCAAGTTACCTCACATCACCTACACAATATCGCCTACAGGAGCTGGTCCCAGCAGCGCAGCAGCGGCAACAGCGGCAACAGCGGCAGTAGCGGTAGCAGCGGCAGTAATGGTAGCAGAGGTAGCAGCGACAGCTACAGCAGCAGCGGCGGCGGCGGCGGCGGCGGCGGCTGAGCGATTCAGGTCGATTTACTCGGCACATCTCAGACCGGCGGAGCGGCCACCTTTCCACGAAACACCTCCTGCTTTCGTGACGTCACGGACTTCTGAACGCGAGCAGTGCGTGAGTCAGTTTGACCGCGAGGATTGCGGATCTAGTGCGGTGGCGCCGGTGGCGTCTCATTCGTCACATACCGCGGCTGTACGCCGTTTCCGACCGCGCGCCCGTCCTCTCTGTTCGGATCGTGTGTCGCGCACGAGCTTATCTCAGTTCGTGCCTGTGACAACCATAGCGCTGCAAGCGGCGCGTTGGGGAGTCTATAGCAGGTTTGGTGCTGGAGACCTCTGGAGATCCTTGGAGCGCCTCGCTTTTGCAGAGAATAGCTCCATCGCCGCAGCCACCGCCGCTGGCTCTGCGCAGTCTTGGTTATCGGCTGTTTCCAGTGTACCGCCCTCTGCCATCATAAATCCTGACGCCGCTCTACAAAATTCGTGATGGTGCTCCTATTACGCTGCGCGCGGGTTCGGCAGCGCAGCAGCTGCAGCGACGGCCGACTGACCGGCCGACCGGCCGACTGGTCTCGACAAAGAGACCGGACCGGCCGACCAGCGGCCCTGCAGAGGCGCGGGGACCGAGCGGGTCAGAGTTGGCCCGAGGTCGGCCGTCGCTGCATGCTCCAGCGCCGATACAGTTCATTGGCGCCAAAATGGGCTGAATTAGAGAACAAAAGAGTCTCGCGACGGGCGGCGGGGCTGACCTCATCGCCCGCCCCACCGCGGCCGTTTGTATGGAGATTTCGCTCCGAGCCAAAGAAGCCACCACCATCGGCTGTCGACAATTTATTATGCAATGGCGCCAGAAGACACTCGGCACACTAATAGTACTCTACATAAAATATGTAATAAAACACAACTGAATACACTCTCTCATCACAATACACGTCAACAGACAAGGAGCTAGCACAGCTAAAAGCTTAAATACACCTAGATTGACCGGCGTGCGTGTCGGGATGCACATCAGAGTAGTGCGCACTGCGCAGGCAATGACTTTGGGTGGAGTCACGAGTCGTTTGAGGGGCGGGCCGTTCCAATTACGCCTATGCCGCGCCGGTACTGGAACGCGGACTGGCCCTGGAGGCACCCTGTGACGCCGACGCCCCTCGAACACCCCCAGCTGTTCCAGGACGAGGGTGGCGTGGAATTTCCACCTCAGGCAGAGGAGGGTCAGCTCGCCAGCGAGCGCCGGATTATTTTGTCACGGGGGCTGGGCGGAACGCCGCGACGGGCCGGGTGACGAGCGCAAGGTAGTGGTCACAGCTGCCGGTCCAGATGACCGCGACCTGCGCTGATCCCCGTGGCACCGTTTCATTTGCACACAATGCACCATAGCGGCGGCCGCCGGCGGCACGGTCGCCTGCCTGACCACGTCCGGCCACGGCAGAAAGGGTAAACTGTAGGGTAAAGCAGACGCGGCGCGACTCTACCGGCTGCTCCCACGCCGGCAAACAGCCGACCCAGGATCGTCCCAATGGCAGCGGTGGACATGACAGAAGACAGAGAAGTCGTCACGGCAGTCAACATTCATTAAAGATGTGTTTGATTCAAGAATCTAGCCAACACAGGACGGCATAAAGTGATGTCGATGACTGCGCTCTTCGGGAAAATGGAGCAGAAATAGCGACTACGATCCAACGCGTTGTAAGCTCTCTACTCTCTCGGGATTGTAGCGTAATACGGTTCCTATTGCACGGGCTACTCGTACACATTCGAGACGACCACTGCCACCAGCGACACATCACATACGCCCACGCAGACAGACATACAAACACACAGACGCGCGTCTGCAGGAGCACGCTGCCGGGGCAGTTTTGTACTCAACAAGGGGACCGCGCACTAATACTGGTTGAGGCGGCCGGCGCCGGCTCAGGGCGCAGTATGGCACGGACACGGCGACCGTCACAGTCGTCAGCGGACCACGTGCGGCGCCACGTGCGAGCGACACGTGTTGGCGCCACGTGGCGGCGGCGCGAGTGAGCGGCTCGTGCGACAATGCGTCCCCGTGCGCGGCAGCGAGCAGCGGGCACGAGTAGCGCGCGCACACCGCGCGGAAACGAGCGGGGTGATACGGCGATGACGTCGAGGCGACTGGACGCGCGCCGCCTCATGTTCGAGCGGTGAGGTCCAGCGGGGTCTCGACGGCGCCGGGCCGCGCCACGGTCGACTCCTCGCTCGAGAGCGAGCCGTCGCTCGAGGCGGCCGCGCTGTGCACCGACTCCGAGTCGGAGTCGGAGTCGGCGGGCCGCGCCGCCAGCTCGGTCAGCCCTCTCGTCGAGAGATCGATTGGAGTGTCCTGTTCGGGCGCGTCGGCCGCCGCCGCCGGGCTCGCCAGCTTCGGCGGCGACGTCGCCATGGCCGCCTTCTTCTGGTAGAGCTCGCTGAGCTGCGCGGGCAGGTAGCTCTGCGGGAAGAGCAGCTTCTGCTGGTACGCGGCCGCCTGGAACAGCGGGTACGGAGCCTGCAGAGGGGCGAACGGCGAGAACGGCAGCGAGGTGGCCAGCGGCGACAGGAACGCCTTGTCGTAGAACAGCTGCGGCGGCAGCGCGCCACCGTACGGGTGGAACCGGCCCAGCGGCGGCTTGCCGTCCGACGTGTCCGAGGACGGGCTCTTGGCCGGGTTGGAGGCCTCGGACGGAGGCGAGGAGCACTTGGCTGCCGAGGGCTCGGACGCCTCGGCCGAGTCGCTGCTCTTGATCGGACTCAGCCCGGCGCTGAACCCGTTGAAGCCGTTGCCGTTGTGCATGCTCTGAGCGCCGTCCATCTGGTGCGAGTGCTCCTGCATCAGACAGTGGATCTTGAACCAGTTGGATCGGCGGCCGTAGCGCGAGCCCGACTTCGACATGCCGACCATCAGACACTTGCGTAGGCGGCAGGCCTTGCAGGAGGTACGATTCTTCTTGTTGATGACGCAGCGGCCGTTATTCTTGCACTCGTTGAGCGAGGATAGGTTGTTGTAGGTCCGGCCGAAAAAGGACTGCAAACAGATGACATCCGTCAGAAGGCGTTATGGTTGCACGTCGCCATTGGTATATATACGATGTGACAGCTCCTGACAGCATCTGCACGCATCGATCGCATTATTTCGCAGCTGTCACAAATGCTAAGGCTGGGTATTCTAATGGGATGCTAATGCAGCGGAAAATCTAGACATCATACGAGCGTGAAGATAGACTCGGCGCCTGCTATTCATCTTAGGGTACGCCGTGTTTTAAACAGTGATACCAGACGCATAAGCGATGCACATGCATAGACAATCACAAGTGATTCAGGTGGTGGTGTGAGTGCACCTGTTTTGAGCCCGCGTCTCACCGGGCATGTTCCGTAATTGGTATCTGCTCCTATCCCAGGCTCCCATACGGGGTGGATCGCTCTGTAATTAATTACTGTTACGCTCCATGCTTCACCGCTCGGGTACAGCCGTTTATCTCCCATATAATGAAAATATGACGATGCTAAAAGCATTGTTTCCCTCAAGATGTGAGTCCATTGGCGAGGTGAGTGCCATGAATTGGTTGTTTTAGACCTGTTCTCTCCCGTAAAAGTCCTCGTGATAAAGACTGCGGCTCGGGCGGCGAGCAGGTAATGGCTCGAATAAATATCAAACATAAAGTCCTAACAATCGGAGCCGCGGACCTTATTTTATCATCACTAATGTACACGGGTCGCTGCATGCCGTTAAAGTTTTTTTTATGAAAATTGAGCTATCATCGGCGCGGGCGAGTGCGGGGTTGTGATCTTTCGCCTTTTCACGGGTGGCCGTGGCAATCATTACACCCACCGCCGGATCGGACTTTTTGTCCGCAACACTAACATACGCACGAAATACCGACGACGCTCCAAACGACAGCAAAAAGGCGAAAGCAGAGCGTGCTTTACAGTCTTCTCTGACATTGCCTCGCCCGGCGACCGACGTTCGCTGTAGGTATTACCAAAAACTCCGCCGCCGGCTCCGTCGAGCGGCCATCACCGGCCGAGCCGCGACGTGACTGCGGAAAGCGCGGCTGCTGTTTGTGAAGCGTGCGTGTCATGCCTCTTTGGAATGAATACACCGTATTTTATTTCGTGAAAGTCTTTGCCGAATCAAGATGATGGTCACACTCGGTTCTCCGAGACACGGTGACATTAAAGCGTGCCGGTAAAAACGTCATTTAGCCGGCGGCAAAAACCCGGGATGGCCGTCGAGTATTACCTAATTGCCAAATTTACTTGTTTTTATAGCTGCTGTGTGTAGCCGAGTGCATTGTTGGCTAAATGCTAAACTGTGTTTGTGATTTATGTCTGAGGAAGTATGTGGGCTAGGCGTGCATTGAAAAACTGGCCGCGCGCGGAGCGCACGGGCGGGCGGAGGCCAGCAGGGGTGCGCCTGGAATCCTATAACGCGCCGCTTTACTGCGCTGTTTGTCCTTTCTACCGGTGGCACTTGGCCCGCCAGACTTCCCGATGGTCAGTCAGGCATGCCCGAGATGTCCAGCAGAGGTTGCATCATTAAACGAGACCAGCATCCGGCGACCAGACGGCTTTTGCGACGGTTGGCCGCGCCGTCGTGCTAGGCGAGCTACGATTCCAGCTACCACATCGCATACCAGTGTGTTCATAGGACGTTTTAGAGCGGTCCGAATGATTTCCCGTTCCACTTATCGCGCCGATCGGACACTGGCGGACAGTTAGTGACAGCGCGCCCCGCACCTCGTCTGTGTAGTGACGGATCACGGACGGCTGTCGTCTGCAGCTCGTGACAAGTACACGGCCGGCCAGGCCGCCGCGACGTGAGCGCAACAGCTTAAAGAGCTCCCGCAGCCGGAGATGAGTTCGATAAGTTCGCGCGCCTCTGTCATCGCGCGCGGGGTGATGTCATGCCGCTGCTGGGGACGGCGGCGGAGCTGAATAAGCGCGACACACCTCCTCGCCAGAGGTCCCTTTGTATGGGTCCGCGCGCGCGCGGCCGTCCGCCGCACCTCCCCGCCTGGTCTTTGTATGGAATGGCGGGTGTGCATGATTGACACAGTGATGGCCAGAGTGCCCTGGATCGTGCCGGGGTGACGGCGCAGCGCCGCTCCGACTGCGCCACACTAGGCTATCTCGGGCCGGCCTCCGGAGCGGACCGACCGGCCGCAGCAGCACATCACCCAGACACGGTCAGCAGCTGCGTTGCACAAGAGCGGGCCGACCGGTGGCCGGCCAGCCGGCAGGTGGATCGGCAGGGCGTCGGTACGTACCTTACAGCCCTCGCACGTGAAGGCGCCGAAGTGGAACCCGGCAGCCGGCTCCCCGCAGACTTTGCATAACTGGTTCATCTGGAAAAGAGAGCAAGTCCACATGAGCGGTGCGGTGTCGGAGGCAAGGTATGATCACGAATGACGCGACTGACCCCCGGACAGTGACCGACCGGCACATTCTCGGAGACGGCACCTTCCGGTGATGTGATCTCAGCCAGCCACTGGAGGTCATGAATCCCTGTGACATATCTGACGTTTCCCGTGCGGTGTCTCCGCGTGGTCGGCTGCTTTGTCGCCGGTCACTCTGTCTTAGTGACGTCACTGAACCACAGTGACCGACAGCGGCACGGGTCACCAGCCGCTCCCGCGGGGTTTCTCTGTTTCTCCGCGTGCCATTGAGAGGACGCGCGTTTCAGCAAACACAGCGGGAGTTTCTACCTACGGTGTGATAGTCCAGTCTGACGTGACGTCTCTCGCGGAGATGGCTGTTGCCGATGTCAATCGGCTTTCTGCGCACGGTCGGTGACTCTGTGTGCATTAAGTTTTGGGCCTGCCGTGACGCACGAAGCGCGCTTCGCCGATCGTTGGTGACAGACTGCTTCCCGGGATGTTAAGAACTCGGCCCTGATTTCGAATCCGGTGGCTGGTTAGCGGCGAAGGGTGCGGAGCTCACTACTGCGTCACCTTGGGGATTTGTATTGATCAGAGCGCCCCAGGCTTAACGGGATTAGATTCTGGGAGTTCGCGTTGCGTATTATCTTGGAACTAATTGGAGCGAGCTCCTGGAAGAGCCAATCCCTCGCCGCTGACCACCAGCGCCGAAAGCAGTGGTCTATTTTCCGAGGTTAAGCCTCTAAAGCAGGCCTGTTATCATTTTGATGGGATCTGCTGTGTTCTTTTCAATCATTTGTTTTCTCGGCGATAAATAACACAGTCGCGTGTATACTTATTCACAGCTGCGCATTATCTGGACGTACAAAATTGATCTTAATGGCTATTTAATAAACTGTTCCTGTCCTAATCCATTTCTTACCTCACACTCTAATTTCATCCGGAATAATTTAGGCGGTTGACAAGGTATTGTTTCGGCCGCGCTGGGGGCGTGTCCAGTGTTACAGCGCAGAGCAGCGGGGTGTCATGGGGTCAGGGTGCTGGACCCGGCCGGCCGGCGGGCGGACGGGCTGCTCGGGCCGACCGACCGACCGACCGGCCGACCGACCGACCGACCGACCGGCCGACCGACCGCCCGACCGACCGGCCGACCGACCGACCACCGACCGACCGACCGACCGACCGACCCACCGACCGA
>JARBER010152801.1:0-10783 GCA_030265075.1 Balanus glandula
AGGACGCAACAGGTGCTCTGTGAGTGAGGAGTTGGAGGGGGGGGGGGCGCAAAAGGTGCTCGGGGGGTGAGGAGTTGGAGAACGCAACAGGTGCTCTGTGGGTGAGGAGTTGAAGGACGCAACAGGTGCTCTGTGAGTGAGGAGTTGGAGGACGCAACAGGTGCTCTGTGAGTGAGGAGTTGGAGGACGCAACAGGTGCACTGTGAGCGGAAAGTTGGCAGGGACGCTTGGCAGGAGTAAGGTCAGCGAAGCCGGAGATAATGGGAACTGTATCACTGACCGTCTAACACCGTCACCTGCGGATGCTTAGTGTCATTTGCTTATTTCTTACGGATCTAGTTTGCACTGCAAGCATTGCACATTTGCACCAACGTTTGTCTCTCTTCTTAAGTTCCACTATGCTCGTTCTAAGAAGTAACATACATTGTCAAATATGAATTGCAGGATTCGATCTGATTATCATCAATCTGGCAATGGGAGTACAAATTAAGATGTAAATGTTTTTATAATTCGGAATTACAACAGTAAAAAGAGCGGCAATGTTGCAATGGATCAGCGGCTCAGAACTGTGATATGCTCCCACCGGCCACCTCATCGTGAAGTAGTGATATGTCGAGAGTCGTCGAACAGTTATAATATAATAGGCAGATCCTCAGTCTGCATCGTTCATACAAAATAGCAAACATTCTCAAATAAATAATGACAGAAAAATGAAATGCGCTTAGGTCTGAACTAGAAAACAGCTGAAGCTGACATAAGCTGACTGAAGCTGGTGCAGCACAAACAGGAAGCTCGCCGCCTTTCCATGTGACTCGGCAACTGTACGCCCTATACAGCCGGCGGGAGGGGAGGGGGGGGGGGACAATGTTAAACTTAGGCTCGGGCCCATAAAGTCGGTAAGTTCCCGTGTTGTTGGCACCGAGCTTAACTCCTTCTGTCACCCGTCAACCCTGATCAACCGTGAGTGAGTATCTGTATCTGTGTGAAAAGAAACCAGTTTACAGTCTACAATTTTGCATTCTCTTAGAATGGCTTAAGTGTTAACGGTAAATATTAATATGCAGATATCTATGCTAGATGACGCTGTGCTTTAAGATCATACCACATATTTCATATTTATACTTATTGGATCATTACAATGAAACAAAACTGCACTTGGAAAGACGAATTCGTTGATAATTTCTAAAACAGGGATCGGTGCTAGTATTCCACGACTTTACTCGGCGATCAGCGTCCAGCTATCGACGGACAGTTTCGTGTGGAACTGTAGTCCGCTGAGATCATGCTGTGAGATAATGAAGTCATATCTGGTACACGGGCAGACGGCGTGTCTGGAAGAGGTCCGGGCCGGGTTCTAACTATAGCTGGCTGCAGGGCGGCCCGGAGACCCCGGCCGGCTCCTGAATCAGTGGCCAGCTCACGAGGTATCTCACCCGGCTCTCCTTCAGACCCTGAGCAGCGCTGCAGCCGGCGCTGACGGCCGGAATGGCTGCAGACAGCGCTGTGTCGCAGCTGGCCGGCCTGCTCGGACGACGCCGAGACGCCGTCATAAGAGCGTAATAAGGCCGCTCCTGGTGCGACAGTCGGGTTTTGACTGCCGGTCCCCGGGCCATCAGCGGACGCCGACTGCAGAGCGTAATAAGGCCGCTCCTGGTCCGACAGTCGGGTTTTGACTGCCGGTCCCCGGGCCATCAGGGGACGCCGACTGCAGGGCGCCGCCCGCTCTCGGCCAGCCACCCTTCAGTGTTAGCTCAGCGCACACAGCACCGCACTGTGATCCACAACAGGCCATGCAAGCGGGACCGTGTTTTATGCTGTGGCTCCTCAGTTCACAGAGACGGTTTACTACCGTTCAGGAATATCCAACAGAGGTGGTTTGTTTCAAGCAGCTATGGTATGGTTGATGGTGCAATAACATGAGCAGAGTTGCAAAACAAGCATATTAAACCGAGCATCGCTCAACAAACTAGTTAATAATGCCAGCTTGGGTTGAGCACCCTGTACCAACACAAACATAAGAAGGGTTTCGTTAAAACGATCCATATTACTAGGTAAGGGGAGGGGGTAGCCCTGCCATGTGGGGAACCCCGCCATACCTCCTATCGGTGGAGTTATGAAATAAATGAAACATCTTATGCCCTTTTTTAGTTGCTGTCTTGCGCGCGACATTTTCATTGAGTTTTAGAAAGCTATAGGCACATCTGAAACAAATTAACTCTTGATATAACAATTTCTGATTCGGTGATCGGTTTTGTTTGCTGTCTGTATGTCTGATTAAGATAATTTCGTGTTTATCTGAAACTAGTAGTCATGTGGTATGACGGCACGCGGTATACCGCGTGCCGTCATTGGTGGTGTCAGTTTGCTAGGGTCTCGTGTTCTTTGTAGACCGTCGATGCGGGTAACCCCGCCATGCTGTGGCGGGGATACCCCGCTATGCTATGGCCACCGGGAGGGTGTTACCCTCAAAAGTGGGGGTAACACCGCCATGACAATATCCCGCAGCTACCATGCGATTTATAGATCCATTATATAGTGGACAGCTAATCAAAGAATCAATCTAAACAAAGCTGCGTTCCATATTGTATGCAATTTGCTCTCAGCGATAGGAAATGCTTCTGTTGGCGGGTTTTCCCCCCGCTTACCCTATATCTACATACATACATCTTGTACCAAGATACAACTTCTTTAAGCTTTCTTTTTCAGCTGCGCTGGCGCCAGCCTTATGGCGAGGATGATACGCATAAGTCTTCTGAGCCCTCACGATAAATCCCGCTTACGGAAGAGCGTCGGATCATTTCCGGTCCACGCAGCGTTCACATAACAACGGTGCAACGAGCTGGCACAGCTCATCCTTCCCCACAGCTCAGCCGCCCTCCACTGCATGTCATCCCCACATGGGTTCCAGGAATAGCCAATCGATGCGTGCTGACATAGGTCACACGGGAAATTACTGACTGGAAACCAGATACATCATCGAAGAGGTCACTGTATATCACGAGAGAGGTCACCATATATATCACCAGAGAGGTCAACAAACAGGTCATCAGAGAGGTCACCAGAGAGGTCAAAGGTTACCAGATATATCCCAGAGAGGTCACCAGAGAGGTCACCAGAAAGGTCATCAGAGATGTTACCAGAGAGGTCACCGGAGAGGTCACCAGACAGGTCACCAGAAAGGTCACCAGAGAAGTCACCAGAGAGGTCGCCAGAAAGGTCGCCAGAAAGGTCGCCAGAAAGGTCACCAGAGAGGTTACCAGAGAGGTCACCAGAAAGGCCCGGCTGGGTTCCGGGCTGCACTGTGCCCTGATGATCCCTGGCCACCTCTCGGGTCTCTGTGATTTGATTGAGATGTGTGATTCGATTCAATTATGGACAATCGGGCGAATATTTGCAGCAGAGCTTTTAGAAGCAATATTTTCTATGTGAATAGGAACGGTCAAATACAAACAAGTGCGACACAAGTGCGACAAATCGAAGCGTTAGTCACGATGGAAATCGCCAACGATAAATACGTCAGGCCTCCGGGCAGCTCCGCCATATGAAGCCTTGCTTGTTTCGTGGGCTGACCGCATGCTACGATAAATATAGCAGCAGTAATAAGATGAAATACTTCGTGCTACTCCCGGCAAAGAAGCCGCCAGAGGTAATTCTCAGTTTGCGATAAGCAGTGGTAAAAATCAATAGTTAATATACTCAGGAGTTCACCTTATGTAACTAATCTTGAATCGGTGATAATACAAGGAAGGCAATCTGCGTTGACTCCGGCTATGGAAGCTCAGTCGAGAAGCTCTTAAGCCTCTAGCTTTAAATGCAGAGTACATTTGGAAGCTATCTGAAAACGAATGAAATCCTGCCTAACAAGAACCGTAGATGTAGGATTTCTTTCGAATTGCTGTATGCTCCAACCTCTACCCAATCTTATTTATACAAATTAACCCACTATATCCATGGAACATTTGTTTTTCTCCGTTGTAGACATGTACTCATTGTCTGTACTTCTTAGAAATGTGAGGTTTTTGAGTCCGTCAGTCCATTTCTGGATATGCTCCGGTCCGTATAGATCCAATTACTCCGATAAACAGCAGACACCCTGACACCGCGTCCTGTGGCAGTGTGGCATACCACACTGTGTGGCAGGCAGTTGTGAGTCACGAGTGGTTTTGCGACCATCGACAGCTTGGTACACTAATGGAGCAACACGGAAACCAAGTACCATCGATGCACAGGGGGGGGGGGGGGATGTTTGTTTGCTCATTGGGTTTTAGGGTGCACCGACCCTAAGGTTATTTGCGCTCAACGCCGAAGAGGGTTGTTGCGGTGGTTTATATTTCTTACTCATTGACTATCAAATTGAAAATGAAGGAAGAGCTTGTTATTGAGCGCAAGAGAGCTTGTTATTGAGTATATCTTATGTAAGCATGGATTTATATGAACATTATGACTACTTAGGAAACACAATTCTCTCCAGTAATCACAAAAGCTTCTTAAGTGCAATCAAATAAGACTATACTGTTGCCAACATATATGTGACCATTGTCAATGATACTGCCTTTGTGTGGCAAAGCAATCCTGAGAACATAATGCCTCGATGGTCGATGTCCTCATGCTGACTTATCTATTTTGTGATGAGCACAAACATATGAAGTTGACCAAATATGGCAGTCTGTATAAATGTCAAAAATTTAAATGCGATGTTTTAGGGGTCTTCACGCCGGGTGCGGACTTCGCACGTTTTCGGACTCGGCGTTCCCACGCGTACTTCCGACTACTTCGTCCATTGGTGTAGGTACTTCTTCTGAGGCGCGCAGGGACGCGGAGTCCGCATCCGGTGTGAACGCCCCCTTAGTCTGAGTTTAACATGTGACATCCGTTTGAGATGAGACATCCCCCTAGTTAAGCAAGTTTAACGCTGAGGCCCTGATAGTTGATGAATGTTAACGTCCATTCCAATAGAATATAATTATAATCATATTTAATATTATGTAAGGGAAAATGGTGGTAACCACTAACCATGTTAGCTACTTTTATTTTTAGAAAAAATATAGAAGATAAACAACATCGCCATTACCTACGTTAGTATGCTTTACATGAATGCAAATAAATCAGGTGGTTAGGATTTCGCTTGGTTATATAACATTCATTACATCTGGCCTACATAACATACATCTGGTTACATAACATTCAATAATGCATTTGGCCACTCTCATATTGGAACAAATGTGCGACATAGATCAACCGAGCTAATATCGCTAATTTGCAACAAAGCCAGTCCACTTTCATGTATTTGACCTTATACCGATGTGATCGGAATATTTTTCATACTCCGACACGTGAAACTGCGACATATGCTGCCGGCGACTTGCCTTTCAATAAGTGCTGTTATTCATCTGTGTGATATCTAATCTCACGGAGCTGCTGCTTCCCATATTCAACTACGTTTCAATATGTGGCAGGCAGTTGTGTCATCACAAAAATTTGTGTTGACGAAACACACAAGACGGATATATTTATTTTGCAATAGAAAGGTAGCGTTTGTATCATTTGTACGTAGTGCAATCGGATCGCTGACTCTTAATTCACACTTTTTCATAACAGGAATATCCAATTTGTTCCCGATCTGTTTAGTTCAGCAATTCGAAACTTATGCAATAGAATATGTCCGAATTGATAACATATTCCTGCCAAGCACGTCGCTCGGCTACCTGCGGAGATCCTCGCTGGTCCGTCACCGCAGCTGGTCCGTCACCGCAGCGGTGACCTCCGATGACCTTCCTCTCACCGACCCCGGCCTGTGGCGCGCGCTACACTGAGGCTCGGCCGGCAAACACGGCCGTCAGGTCACGTGCCTCAGTCAACAGCGGCCACCACGTGCCGTGCTGTGCTAACAGCGGTGGCGGTGGCGGTGGCGGTGGAGGTGGCGATAGGCAGTGACGTGGTGGGGGCTAGTCAGGAGCCTGCACGTGTTTACCGATCCGGCGACGGGCGATTAATTTCTACTGTCGGAATTTGCGTATCGCTCCCGCTACACCGTCGGCGGAGGTCCCCCGGCGGATCCCCGGCAGATCCCCAGCTGAGTCCGGCGGTGCTCCGGCGGATCCCTGGTGGATCCACGGCGATGCCCGGCGGATCCCCGGCAGATCCCTGGTGGATCCCCGGCGATGCGCCGGTGGATCCCTGGTGGATCCCCGGCGGTGCTCCGGCGGATCCCTGGTGGATCCCAGCGGATCCCTTGTGGATCCCCGGCGGTGCCCGGCGGATCCCCGGCAGATCCCGAGCGGATCCACGGCAGTGCTCCGGCGGATCCCTGGTGGATCCCCGGCGATGTCTGGCGGATCCCCGGCAGATCCCTGGTGGATCCCCGGCAGATCCCGAGCGGATCCCTGGCGGTGCTCCGCCGGATCCCTGGTGGATCCTTGGTGGATCCCCGGCGATGCCCGGCGGATCCCCGGCAGATCCCCAGCTGAGCCCGGTGGTGCTCCGGCGGATCCCTGGTGGATCCCTGGTGGATCCCAGCGATGCCCGGCGGATCCCCGGCAGATCCCTGATGGATCCCCGGCGATACTCCGGCGGATCCCTGGTGGATCCCCGGCGGTGCTCCGGCGGATCCCTGGAGGATCCCCGGCGGTGCCCGCCGGATCCCTGGTGGATCCCCGGTGGTGCCCGGCGGATCCCCGGCAGATCCCGAGCGGATCTCTGGCGGTGCTCCGGTAATACTGCTGTGGTCCTCGGCAGTAGGAAGGTAAACCTCATTGCTCAACACCTCTCCCTCCCATTCCACACTGGTAGCAAATGTTGTCAACAGCCTTTTTCGTAGGATATTGGGACAGATTGAGGATAACAAACACCAGGACAGTGCACAATTACAGCAAGCAAGTAAAATAATGGATTCCTGACTATTCTGTACAGTATTTACAGTTAGACTTGCGGTAGAGAATAACTCTCACTCATTCGAAATGAAAATGCATTTGCTGTTATAAGCATCACAGGTAGACAAAATCAATCAAGATAAGCGAATGCTAAGAAAAGGTAATTATCATGCAACTGAGAGACCATTTTCTATTCAGCACGTGTTACACATATTTTACCAATAAATACATGTGTTTATGGATCGTAAAAAAGCTCGCCTTCGGCTCGTCCAATAAAAAATCTTTTTCAGGCGCTCGTCCATTAAATTATAATACTTGGTACAACCTCCTGACATCGGGACCCTTATTGAGTTCGAGTTCCATTAAAAAACGAGCGCATGCTGCTTGTGAGAGCGAAGCTGCTTACACACAATTGTGTAATTCTGTGTCATTATATGACCTCCGAGTTCACCCATCTGGATGTCATCTAAATTGTAAATACGAAGAAATTAAATTTAATCTGCTAGAGTTGTGAGTGACCACATATTTATTCAAAATGGCATTAAGACGAATTCAAAATCAGCGTAGCAAAACGTCTTGTGAAATTCGAAATTGAAATGTAACTCTTAGGTTATCCGATGTCATTAACCTCGGTTGACCTGTGAAAGTGCATGATCCAGCGGAACTTTGAGTAAAGTAGAACGGATGCCAAATTTGAAAAAGCGTCTATTGATGACACGCCTATTCATATATCCTCATGACCGATGAAATATATCTCTCAGCCTCACCAAAATGCCCTAGAAACTACCAGATGCCAAAAAGTCATCTCAGGTCATCAGTGGTCAGGATTTTGGTGGATGCCACACATGTCACGTTGGCACGCTTGTGTAATGTGCATTGGCTCCTTGACAACACACACTCGGAAACTGAACAACTTACCAACATTGGTACTACGTGACGCCAGTTACACCTGAAATGACTTTGGAAAACATTTGAAAGGTTAAGAGTCATGGGGGTGTAACTTCACAATTTTCAGAGTAAGTATATGTGAAATTGTTTGAAAGTACGATACAGAAAGTTTTATCTAAGTTAGGTGAAAACTACACGAGTTTTATCTGAAAAACTGAGGCCACATATACTCCCCATCCTATAACAGGGCGAAAGTTAATTTGAGTAGCATTGAGCTGGATAAAGTTTAAGTTACAGCTTCAAATAGCCGAGCAATTATGTGGGATTTATCCATGCTTCGGACACTTTTCGCTATAAATAGCTTGTGATATCTGTGGAGAGCAGGATATATCCTCATAGAGTTCGTTGAGCGTTGTATACTGCCACACAATGTCACAATAGCTCGCAACGTTGAGTTGTGTTGAGAAGTCCCGAAACCATTCACCCATGCTCTACGGTCGTATAGAGGCGTATTGCGTGGCGTCAGTGGTTGGAAAATCAAGAGGCCTTTCCACCAGCAATGCCTGCAGGTGCGGTCAAAACGTTGTTTGACATATTGTATGCAGCCAAGGGTTGTGGAATATTGGAATACTTCATGAAAAATCAGATACCATGCCAGGAATCGGTAAGAAGCGAACTTCCCATTGAGCACAAATGCCAATTTCTATGTGTTAAAAAAACAAACATTTCAAGCTAACTCCACTGGTAGTTACGCTAGCTCAAGAGTGTCAAGACACAGCCAAGGCTCGTGGATGATTGGAATGCCGCAGGCAAAATCGGTTGTCATGCCACGGATCTTGCTGAAACTAGCTTTCCAGTGAGTATAAATACTCATTAGATATGCTGGATTCACTCTCAGTAAAGTGTATGTCTAGCGCCACATTAAAAACAGGAAACCAATGCACTCAACGGCTACCAGCCAATGTTTTGCTGCACCACATCCGGGACAGTCGGAGCTCTGTGATGTCATTGCCGGTCCGACGGGAGCGCCTCTTTACGCTGCTGCAGTGAAATGCGCAGGCTCTTCAGCAATGATAGTACCTATCTGTGTTAGAGTTTTGGGACTCAAGCGGATTTCCGTCGAGCTGCTTGGCAAATCTCTTAGCGGTTTGAATAATACATAACCATTTTTACATGCATTCAACATTTTTTCCCGGATCATATATTGTTTTCATCACATCAGGCGTGCAATTTGTAAAAATTCGGTACGGAAAGTGTATTATATCGTGCCGAACAAAGGGAGTTTAATAAGGTTTTTAATTCTATAAATTTAGGAAGAATTTATTTGACGTATTAGCTAATAATATCGATGGAAGAGGGTATAGGAATGCAAATGCAGTGTAAGCAAATTACATTAACGTAAATAAGCGAGGCAAATACAGATACTGATAAATGTGTTGTTCTACGAACCGTGCGCTGATTTAATTTGAATACTGCTGGCTTGCTGTTATCGATGTTTTGCAGTTATTGCCGCCTCGACAGGCAGCTTTTCTAGCGAAAACAAAACCATTAATGGCAAATGAGGTGAAATGCTGTCTTGGTTTTCCAGTGTGGGATACACTCTGGTAAGCAAAAGGATTCCGAGGATATGATTCGTTTCAGCATTTGATATAATTATTAATGCAATTTAAATTATATTAAGATAAGTATTGTTTTGGAAATCTTAGAATTTAAATTATGCTTTCTTCTTTGTTTTTCACGAATTAGCTAAAACGCCTTCTGCAACTCCTTGGGATTAAATCACATTGTTGGCCAGCTGACTTTAGAAGTCAAATCATATAATTAAATTCCCATGATGGAATATACAAAACATATTGAAGAAATTAAATGCCTACATATGTCGTAAATGAAATGATAACTAAAAAGAACGTTTTTATAGATCTACCTACATTTCAGCAAACAACTAAATTAAATAAGTTGACTGCCGCTATTAAAGGCAGCATGGCAGCACATTCAGACGTCAATATCGCCTGTCTTCAATTTTGTACTATCTTATTTCCAACTTGAGGAAACTAGATGTAGGAGCTCAACTTTGCTTAATAACTTGCAAACTTTTAGACGTTCGTACATCATTTGATGCAACAAGTAGAAGCGTAGTCACCCGGCCTGGATGTCTTACCAAAGCCATCAGTACCTACCTGAATGCGGAGATGAAATATTCAGGTCTTGACGCGGTGAGTACTGACAGCTACGCCATACATGCTGTTGCACTATAGCGGTGCTGACATGGACTCATACTTTCAAGTTTCAACAGCTTCGTATTGGTAACTGCAGAGCACACGGCAAGTTGTGGAGATACCACTTGGTATCAGTTAGTCAAAAATGAGCTTCCACACGGCTAGAGAGGAAAACTTGCGCCTCCTTTTCAACATGTCGAGCACCATCCCTTCCCCAGAGAAACGTCGAAACTGCTCCTTACATACTCCGGCAATTCATGTCAGATAGCGAAGACCAGCTCAGCGTAAAACTGTTCCTATGCATATTTCCACCAGATTTAAGGCACTGCGTACGCCTGTAGTCTCAATGGAGCCAGACCATGCAACCATACAGTCTAACCATGTCAGACAGGCCCGCCAAACACCCCAGCTCGCTATTACACAGACTAGTGAGCCATCCAAATAAACCACTGGACCATCCAGACAGACCATTGGACCATTCAGACAGACCAGAGGCCATTCTAAAACAGCGTTTTATTATAAACCAGCGGACCATTCCAAACCATCAGACCATTCCAAATAACGGACCATTCCAAACTAACAGACCACTCCAAACCAGCGTACCATTATAAACCAGCATACCGTTTCAAACCAGCAGACTTTTCCAACTAGGGGACCATTTCAAACCAGCGGACCATACCAATCCAGCTAAACATTCCAAACCAGCTGACCATTAAAACCAGCGGACCACTCCAAACCAGTGGGCCATTCCAAGCTAGCGGACCATCCCGATGGTCCACTCAGCGCAGGCGGCAACGGCGGGGAGGGGAG
>JARBER010152912.1:0-10782 GCA_030265075.1 Balanus glandula
ATAATCAGACTAAGCTCGTTGAGACCTTTCGATAGCCGCCTTGCACGTCTCGCTGCGGTTCTTGGTTTGTGAGATAGCAGGGGGGTGCCACTATTAGCACCCCCAGCGGGTCGCGGGTGGGAAAATACCCCAGTCGGTGCCGGGTTAATGGGTCTTGCTCCAACGAAATCCTGAATCTGGACAACAATAACAACAACAACAACAGCTTCAGTGGATACATATTGGTACAACTTAGAGGGTTTATATATGGAAACATAGGTCATTTATTGCAGTATTTTACGTGAAAAACATTGCTTGCTCTACACTTTTTTACGGTCAATTTAGGTGGCAGTGCACGTTTCTCAGTAAAAGTGCATTCAATTTCGATAATACGGCATAGTGCACGGTTATTTGAAAACAATGCAGCCTTTTCGGCATGAAAGCGTTCCATGTCAGTAAAGTGCAGTCAAATTCGGTGGGCGATCACTCATATGCACTATGCGGTACGACGTTCATGTGCACTATCGCCGAAATCGAATGCAGTCCGTCCAATTATGACCACACTTATCTGAATATTATGCACTGTTTCCAAACATAAATGCACTGTGCCGTATTGTCAATATTGACTGCACTCTTACTGAAAAACGTGCACTATTTCCAAACTTGACTGTAAAAAGGTGTATATTGATACACCGTTGCCAATATAAATGAAGTTAATAGGGACGGTGGTACTTTTTAGCGTCCCCGATATGTATCTTCAATGTCGAAACACCTATCGTCACCTAATTTGGTCACACATTGGATGTTGTGCGCCACCTTCCGTTTAACTTGGTATGCATCTATGATTATCTTTTAGACTTTCCATGTCCTAATGTCTTGCTTACGTGTTTCAAACTTTGACGAAGCATTCTGAGGAATGCTAAAATCAACGTAGGTCGTTTTGCTGAATGGCCAATTAAATATGAATCAAAGACTAAGTTTTATTTAGAATAGTACATGTGTTTGTCGGAAAAGAATCAGTTTTGCTCAATGCTGAGGGTTTTGTCAAAAGATTAATCGTTAACACATATTAGCGATGTTTTATGCCGATATGTCGATAGTTTTGCCGTAATGGTGTATACTAGCGTCATCTATTCGCAGATTGGCTTAGAAGATTATGTGGATTGGACGACGAATAATGCAAAACGGTGCAGTAAAAGTTGTTCTTATGGGGACGGTTCCTGAGTGTATAGTTCTTAAAATTGTGTCCTTTTCGTGAATGTCAATGACATACTTGAATGGATACTGTAAGTCGCATGCATCCCATCAACAAGGGGTTCCTTCCTTTTTTTGCGTGACTGATTTTACTCTTTAAAAAACATCCTTGACCTTTCTTCTAACAGCCTTTTCAGTCGCAAAACAATGATCCCCGGCATTCTTGGTCCCGATGCCGTCATCCATTCCCGAGCAGACATCAAGGCTGCCGATGCTCCTCATACGTTCCGCTAATGTGGGGCGGGGCGACAGTCGTCGTCTGCCAGGCTGGAGCCGTGCTGCGGGGCTCACCGGCCGCCTCTGCTACACGTCCCCTGGTGCGGAGACACGGCCTGCCGCGGTACGTCCGGGAGGGGGCGGCGCCGCACCGGCACCGTGCTGGCGCCAGAGGCCCAACCCGGAAGGCCGGGGATTGGAGCAGCCCGCGTCATGGGCGGACATGACAGCCGCTCTGCTCAAATGGCCTGCAAGGCCGGCCTACTGTGGGACTGCCGGATCGTCCGACCGGCCGGCAGTCCCCGCACGGGCTACACGGTGTGAGGGGAGCATTCAGCGTTCATGATGACGGTCGCGGCGGCCCCCCCGGCGGACACGCCGCTAGGGAAGTTCCGAGGCAGGCTAAAAATGAAATAATGACCGCAAACCGTGGTTGGTGGCGGTGACATTAAAGCACCCGCGTTGAATTCAGGTGACCGGCATGATGCGAAATTATAGACGGCAGTTGGTGTTTGGAAGGGCGCCGGACAATCCGTCACGAGCGGGCGGTGTGTGGGCGGCTGTCAATGCCATGCACCAGGCGCGAGCGACGGGCGGCACTGGGCAGCACGAGCTGACGGACAGCGCGAGGAAGGGCCGCCGGAATGTGCTCCCATTGTGATCGGGGCCGCAGTTATCAGAGGCGTCCATCAGCGGACCGGGCTGCGGTAACCGGACACTGGTCAGAGCACTGTCCGCCGGTGAAAGCACCGCTTCAATGGGCTGCACGTGGCTCGGCGGTGATGGCGCGGTCGGCAGATAGCGGACATTGGCACGGCGACAGGCTGATAGCTGTCTCAGCCGCGCTTACCTGTCATGAGTCTCCTGTGGTGAGCCTGGCATACGGACACATGAGCAGGATATGCAGGCATGTATATTTACATTGCTCATACGTGGCTGCGCAGTCAAATCGAATATGTCTGCTCGTTTGTTTCAGAGGATTTCAAACAGCAAGTGGAGGCCGACGCCGCAGAGAGGGCTGAGAGCAAGAAGAGGGCAAAAGCACGGTCTGATGAGTGGAAGGAGAAAGCGATTCAGTCCTTCCGGGAGGCAAAATATGATGATGCTCTCGAGAAGTATACAAAGGTAATTCAAATTATCATGTGACTTATATTAATGTTGGATACACTGTCGGGCTTCGACTGCTTCCATGTTGTACATACATACCTACCAACAAGTGTGCGAACTGCGAAAACCCAGCGGCGCTGCACGCCGCCCTTTTTCGCCCTGCGAAAAACTGACGGGGAGAGGAAGTCAACCCCTTCTACAGTGCGCAGTTTAATTAATGATTGCTTGAAAATATTTTGCATTAGACGAGCCGAAGGATAGCTTAAAAGAAACTTTGTAGGCGCGAGTCCAATATCTGATCATGCAACTGTTAAATATTACTTCAAACATCTATGGTAGGATCTAATACAAAGTGTTATGAATCTTGTTGGCTGTGGAGTCCATCATCAGTGGTCATGATCCATGGTCCATGATCAGATTGATCACTTTCGATGTTGTTTTAAATTGGCTTGAGCATTACGATCTGCATAAGAACATGCATTTATTGGTAAAATATGTGTAACACGCGCTAATTAGGAAGCAGTCTCTCAGTGTCATGATTATGAGCATTTCACCAACAAACATTTGCATCACAGAGATCAGGTAGTTAAAAAATATATTATAATGAAACAATATTTTTTATGCGCTCGTCCATTAAATTATAGCAATGATCAGGACTGTTTCCTCCCAGTGACACATTCATAAAATTAGGGGAAAATAGGCCCCTAGCCAGCACGGCGGTACCCAGGGAATGACGTGAGGAGGCCCTTACGTGCGAAGAGAACGTACTCCCGTGCAGAGAAAAGAGTCTCCCATGCGGAGAGAAGGCTATCACATACGGAGAGGAGGTCCCTCTGCACACAAAGAAGGCCTTTACGTAAGAAAGCCCTTCCGTGCGGAGAGGCAGACCTCTCCTGTGCAGATAAGATATCCTGCTCTATAAAAAACTGTGCGGAGAGGAGACCCCTCCGAGCAAATTTTGATTTTTGATGGCATTGATCACTGCTCGCCTACTTCTTCACATGTAGCCGTTTTCCGTTGATCGAAACCTCGAACACCGTTTAAATAGCCAAAGACCCTTTGGATCCTGCGCATTCCTGGATCCAGGATCCATCGTGTTTTTTTGTGGCGGTTTTCATAGTGTTATGATGCTTTGATTAACCCGCCACCCGCTGGGGGGTGCTAAAAGTAGCACCCACTCCGTTTTTTCTTAATAACTCAAAAATGCATTCGTATTACGACACCAAATTTTCATTACCTTTGCATCAATCAATTTCACATCCTTATGCAAAAGCAAAACACGATTTACCTAAAAAGGTTTGAAAAAATAATGTTTTAGTGACGTCATGTCAAGCCGTTTTCGATGGAAAAACGACAAATGCTTGAAAATGTGTAGAAAATCGCCATTTACAGCGAGTTGTTATCCGTCAACGCCATCAGACATCACAAATCATTATCCATAAGATAGCCGTCTCAGATTTTCAAAATTAAGACATTTTGAACCCCAAAAAATATTTTTTTTCTTCTCAAAAACCAAAACTTCCTTAGTCAAAAAATCAAACAAAAGCTTGAATCGTGATTCATGATTTTTGATTCAATCAGAGTTGAATCAGGCACAAATCTGATGCAAAGTAAGTTTTTTTTCTCAATGTACTTATTGAATACGCAGACACTGCGACAAATATAAATTACAAACAAACTGCACGCTACAAAGCCACAATTACTAACTTAGTTTTTTAATTTTATATTGATCCATTCCAACATCCATCCTCTGTTCCCTTTTATCTGCTATTTGTCATACCAGTTATTTGTACTACTTCTTGGGAGGACGATGACTGCTAAGCAAGGGATATGAAATGCAAAGCTACCACTCAATTGTCATAATGGAAAAGATACTCTTAGCTGTTTTTTATGGTAGGTACGTCGCACACCCAGGGTCTGCAAATTCTATAACTTGCTGCAAAAAAGAACGCTCGCAGCCGTGGCTATCTGAGCGTTGGTCGCTGATAGGCCCCCGCATCGATCGCTGATCGGGCCACTCCGCCGCCGCCTCTGTGAGTCAGTGTGGTGACCTGCCGAGCCCGGTGTAACAGCGGCACCTATCACCCGGCACCGGTACCCGGCACCCGGCACCCGGCACTGGTCAGTCTCACGCCGCACCCGTCAGTCTCACGCCGCGCCCGTCTCCCGGGTCGTGTGTTCGGAGCTGATAGTCGGCCGGCGTTATCTGAGAACAACCTGAGCTGATCGGGCCGCCACTCCTCCGCCGTCTCCGCTGTGGTCCGCACGTGCCACCATGTTCCGCCGTCCGCTGCTGCCGCTGCTGGCTCTGGCCGCCCTGCTGGCCCTGCCGCCCGCCTGCCGCGCACTCAACTGCTACTCGTGCTCCGACCTGTCGGTCACACACATGCAAGAAGCTAATCATCCCGTGGCGAAGACGGTATCGAAGCTTCGCTGCTCTGACTTTGACCCGGACAACAGCACGTTCAAAATGGAGCCGTGCGTGACGCCATGGACCAGCTCGTGCGTCTCGCTGAATTACGCCGACGGCCGACAGGTCCGCGGCTGCTACAACGTGCCGTTTAACAACTGCACCGTGTCCAACCAGCTCACCGAGTGTATCTGCACCACCGACTACTGCAACGCTGCCGGCCTGACGACGCCGGCGCTGCTGCTGCTGCTGCTGCCGGCCGCCCTGATGGCCGCCTTCTACAGTGCGTAGCCAAACAACAGCTGTAGGGATGCTAACCCCGCCCAAGACCAGCTCAGGACTTGCTGCAAGGCAGCCGGTGTGATAATCGTGTTGTCTCGGCCTGATAGCAGAGGATGGGCCGATAGGGACCGACTGCGACAGGAGACTGGTGCTGGGACAACGGCCCGCGACGGTGACGCCGGGTTGGAATAGCTGAGTGTCATGACCTGAAATGTGGCGATATTGCCGGATAGGGGGCAGATAACTGTTATGACGAGGGGCTGCAGAGTTTGAATGCTCAGTTAACTCAGCAGTGCTGACTGTTCGTTGGATAGCCTTGGCTCTTCGTCGTTTGTAATGTCTTCCGTTCTGGTATCTCTTACCCAATCGATTACTGTCTTGAGTCTTGGCATTCAATGTTGTACCCATACGAAGCTGCTGTGAGGGAATGGGAAGGTGACTGGCGCCTGTAATTGTTCGTGCAACTGAAATCAAATCATGTTTTCATATTGATAACGCATTATTGCTGGTGTTGGAATACAACATACCTACATCGCATAAATGCAGTGCTGAGCTTCGCAGAATTGTACTCAGAGATTCCGCGATTCCGCGATCGCGGACTACCAAAAATCTATCGCGGAATTTCTATTAATTTTGAATTAATTCCGCGATCGCAATCGCAATTGCGGAGGAAAAGTTGCCTTTAATTCCGCGACTTTTTATCCGCGATCCAAAATTTTGACTTAAAAACAACGTTATCCTCCCGCGTTACCGCGCGGGGCTGCGTTCACCAGCCAGTTGTTATGTTACCTGACGCACCTGCTGTTGGCCGCTCGCGGGCTGATCAGTCATCTCTGAAGTGTTCCACAGTTAAGTCACTGACTTCTCCGCTCTTATTAGCAAATGCTAAATGTCAAGTTCTAACTTGAATTCGAAACTTCTCTCACTTAGCCCACGAAACTTTTCCACCATACTCTCCGTGGCTGCCTTCAAGACACATATACGAGTAACTACCAGCTGGCGAAAGTGATACCCATAGGCCTGTGTTGAAGGTCGGCACTCGGCGTTACCTGGTGTTCAATATACCGTGACTTAGCCAGGAATAAGAGAATACCAGGGGGTGCCGTCCGGGCGTTTTCCATAGCCACGGTTATAAGGAAATTAATACACAATGGTGACGTCACTGGCTAGCATCCCTGTCCATAGGCTCTAACGTTGAGCGGACTGCAGCGTTTTATGATCGTCGATGCAGTGCTTTGACGTGATTTTTTGGACTTGAGGTAAAGTTAAGTATGGTCAGTGGAACGTCCCCTCGAGATTTTCTAATGGCTGTTATGGCCTCAAGTGGCTGGCTGGATCAGTATTGGGTCGGTCTCCTCAACACGCGGCTTGCCATGGCTGGTGATAACCAGTGACGTCACACTAGTGTTAAATTTGTTAGCGCTTTATTGGCCGGACGGTGTTACCTTCTTATACGGCCTTGATCCCGGCCAAACCGAGCCGATATTGATGATTTTGAGAAGCTAATGTCTCTGCAACCGCCAACCACACTTCCGATTTACAAGCGGGTTTCTTTGATAAGCACTAATCATTCAGTAATGCTCAGCCTACCCTGTTTGACGCCGTGCCGACCCGTCAAGGTGTCTACCACTGCGCGTGGTGCGCATCACGTGAGGAGTACACGGCTGTGCCTGTGCACAGACGCACGTGCAGTCACAATCCTATTTTATATCTTATGAGCTGCCGAACCCATTGAGTTCCAATTTGGTGTGTGGTTAGGGACCTTGCAGCCGATGGCTTTCTAAAAGTCAGGGCTGTGTACCTCTGCACGTGCGCACCCTTTTTGCCTCTCAATTAGGATTGCCTAACAGAGGAGAGATTCTCCATCCAGCTCTGTCGCTTTCGCTCGCTCATCGCCAGCTACCCCCCCCCCCCTCCCCCCAGTCGGTACAAGTCTTCCTCTCGTCTGTACCTACAGAGTGACCCGCTGCAGCAGTAGCCTCTGCTATTGGTGCGCTGGCAAGCGGTGTGCTTTCTGCTAAATATCACTAGATCTAGAGAATATGGCAGCATCAGCATCACCCTTTTACCAGCCAGGTTGAGGCGACCTCAACTTCGCCGAAACGCGAAAATACGGGTAGATACACGCTACGATACTTTGGTTAATAACTCGAAAACGAACATTACGGCGTACACCTTTGAACCAGGAAATCGGAAGAAAAGAGGTTCGGGTTTCATTTCTAGCTATGTTTTGTTGTTATATTTGTTGCAGGTAAACAAGGCCGTGAATCCGAAAAAGGCTTTTTAACATCAAACCCTATGGGCGGCTCGTAAATGTACGCCGTGCTACCATATGAACTTTGAACCACCCCGGTCGCGGCATCCTGGCCCAGTCTGTTGTGACGTCATTGTGACGTCACTAAGCCGGGAACGCAGCCTGTGCTGGACACTGGAGGACAGCTATGAATATCTGCTGTGTCTGGTGCCGCAGCGCTCGGTGGTATTCGGAACACCGGACGTGATTTCAGCAGACCGCAGATACCGGTTTCCCGCGAGGAATGTGGTGTTATTCAGCAGATAGCACTGCTGCTCACTATTCAGTGCTTTTCTATATCAGGGATATTTCCACTTGAGCCTCTTTTCCTGTTGGAATAGCATTGCACTCGCAAAAGCGGCTTAAGGTAGTAGCCGATTGGCTCTCGAGTAGTTCATATATAAACTGAAAAAGGTGACATTATGATGAATTCAGCAAACTTAAAAAAAATACTTCAGGTCATCTCAGGTCAGGTCACCAGACCAAGTCAAGTGACCCCACCTCCAAAAAAGTTTGCAGTTGTGCCAAAACCAGAACTGTTCACTGATTAATTTGACACTTACAGGATGTCATAAGGCACAATAACTTACAATTCGTATATCTCGGAATTTGTATATCGGTGACCTGAGGTCAGGTCAATTTCGTAACCTCCCCATTATAAGTCAATGGGGAAATATTCAAATGCTTCCCATTTCAAGGATATGCACTCTATATCCCATTACTTCTCGATAGAGTCCTTCATGGGACATTTTCAGTTCCCATCCCATTCCATCCCATTCAGCCAGATCCAAATCCATTCCATTTCATATTTATATTTAATTGGGCTCCCATTTCCATCAATTTCCACAAATTCAGCATATTTAAATGTTTTTAGTCCTAACAAAATCATATGGTCTATCTCATTCCAATCCAGCTCCATTCCATTTCCATGAATTCCCTAACAGTTTGTCCCATTTCCATCCATTTCCATTCCATTTCCATATCCATGTAGAATTTCCATTCCATGATGGGCTTTACTTCTCGATCATGTTATTTTAGGTTATTATTGATGATTCAAGTGTAATGACCACTCTGGACACCCCCTTTTGAGGTCATCAGATGGTCATCAGAGGTCATTTGAGGTCATCATTTGAGGTCATCAGATGTCACCATCACTTATTTGGCAATGTCTCACGACATAATCAAGATCGAGAACTATAACCGACCTCAATGTGCTGATCTCGTCGAGACGCGTCTATCCATATTCAACATGACCTACTTGAGTCACCACTTGACCTTGACTTGACTTGACCCGAGGTGGTCAAATTTGGAAAATGACCTGGCGATGTAAACATGTTTTTGAAGCGTCTTGGCGAGGCAAATACGATGGTGTAAACATTATTATTTTTGTATCGACATTAGGTAAAAAGTTATTAGCGAGCAACTATTTTGCTCAAAAACAGTATTTTTTTTTGCATTTATGACCTCTGGAGCCAAAAATATTGACCTGAGGTCAAATCTGAGACAATGCTGCAGATGAAAAATTTGAAAAGCTAGCGATTGTTTTTCTGTTTGTTTCCAGTTTATATAGCTTTTTAGATATATGAAATTGTCTGGAGCAAAGCAATCAAACTAGAAAATTGACATTTGGTGACCTCTAGTGACCTCAATTTTGACATTGAGTCAAAAATTCAAAAAACAACGAAAATTAACCGGAATAGTTTCAGAGTGGTTTTTAACGAGCTTTCGAATGCTGTATTTTGTTTTCGTGTACGTTTAAAGGAAGCGGAGTTAGAAGGGGGTCTAAAAGAGCCCCCACCCCCCTCCCACGGCACGACGAAGGTGGCGCCGAGCACCGGCACGGCGCGGGTTAAAAACGAGACGTGCAAGACGAGCTGGATATTCTATATTTGCATAATTACAAGGCCCGTCAATGCCATATTACGCAAATACAAAAACATGGGCTACATAATTCATGAAATAGTTCCTAAGGTCTACATATAATTTGCACACTTATGTTTATAGCATATTTAAGCTAACTCACGGATGTTAATGTTAGAAAGTTCTAATGAACTTTTCAGTAAAGACGAAACAAAAATTATGGGAATAAACAGGACTGTTTTTGAAACATTTGATTTCTAACGAAAGCAATGCGTTCCGGGGGTAGAGAACTTCCAAAGAAGCACGTTGGAGGCCATCAATTAAGCTAATCTTGAGAACTTAAAAACAACAGAACTTTACGTACGTAATTTGATTTAATTAATTAAATTTTGTGTATGCGTGAGATCTCTGGCGAGCTCCATCCAATGGTCCCAAATCTTCCTTTTTGCGTTCAATCAAAACACAGTTGTTTGTTTGTCTTCATTGGTAATTTCGTTCCCAGCATTTATAGAATGCCTATTGCATAAACTTGTTTGGATTAAAATTTGTTTCCAATGACGATATGACTGGATGAGTGATGTGGTGCCTCTGCTAGTGCGACGTACTCACCATTGTTGTATCTCAGATGAGTCAGAAACCACTTGCCCGGTCGCGTCCAAATTAATAATGTCATTTCGATCACGCTCATCGTTCACCGCCAACTATACGGCGTTTTACCGGTGCCCACGTAGGTATAATCACCCCATTTTTATTTGAACTAATTTCATACACTGAAAACAGTTTGTAGGTGGCTCAGGTCGTTCGCAAAGAACCCAAGCCGTACAATTTTACTTTAACCTTACATTGTATTGGTATAGTAGTGTTTTTATTACCCTAATAATCATAAAGTAGATTTGCTAACGTATCATTAAGTTTATACATATGTAAACATATATCTAGAGCTGTAGCGCAGACTAGCAATTGCAGCTTGCGGGAGTTGCATGCTAGCTAAATTTTGCATTAGACGTCTCCATGAAGTGCAATTGCATACCTGAACTTGTGCTCGAGGGCGTTTCCTTTCTCAGGTCTGTCTTTACGTACAAAACGTCAGACGATTCAATTATTGTGAGTGCAAGCTACCGTAGACGTGTTTATTTACGTAAGTGCTGTCAAACTGAACTAAACTAATCGACAATACCAGCCCTGTCTTCGAAAGGTTTCGTCCGTATAGTTTCAAAAGCAGTATCTTGTCACCACTTCAATGTCTCGCAGACGTGCGCGTGTGGGTGTGGGTGTGGGTGTGCGCGTGTGGGTGTGGGTGTGCGCGCGCGCGCACGTGTGTGTGTGTGTGTGTGTGTGTGTGTGTGTGTGTGTGTGTGTGTGTGTGTGTGTGTGTGTGTGT
>JARBER010153023.1:0-10781 GCA_030265075.1 Balanus glandula
TTAATCGGTATGAAAAATTTGGGGGTGCTATGCGCCGCCTTTTTTTCGCTATATACAAAAAACCTGAGGGCGGGGGGCGTTTAACCGCCCCCCCCCCGTCGGTGCGCGGGTTAAAGAATTCCCCACCTCGAAAAATTCCCCACTTTGACGAATCATTCACCTTGAAGAATTGCTCACCTTGACGAATTGCCCACCTTGAGTCACGCCCGCTGAATCACGACTATCACGAGGGGTCACGACGGGTCACGAGGGATTACGGTGGATTTCGACGGGTAACGAGGGTTCACGACGGGTTCAGGTGGGTCACGATGGGTCACAACTGGTCGCGATGGGTCACAGTAGGTCACGACTCACGACGGGTCACAGCGAGTCACAATGGGTCACGACGGGTCACGACGGGTCACGCTGGGGCACGACAGGTCACAACGGGTCCCGTTTGTCGGTCCCGTATACCGGCCACGTATGGAACGTGTTCACTGTGCATGTGGGTCGGCCAGTCGGGCTGCCTGGTAACTCCCCTGTAATCCGGATTTAGCCAATCCTGAATGCAAATCCTATGGAAACAAGGTTCATGATGCTGGGGGTGGGGAGGGGGCTTTTTAGTAACTGGCATCGACGATGACGAAGCCGTGAGTGTTTTATTACTCTGTGTCTGTGAACTTGTCGATTTACATCGGTTTCAATCGACTGACCGAGGACGCGCATACTTCGCTGATTGGCCAGGCAGCACCGAAGCGGTTACCTTTCTCCACGTTCTACAGTAGCCGTAGAGGACTCGTTCTTGGCTCCCGAAAAAGCTCGCGCTTTTAATTTTTTACCATACATCCCATCTGCTGCAGGATAATGTCTCAGCCACCAGCCTGACTGGCAGCGAGCACGGACCAGACAAGCATCTGGTCAGGGGCGCAGTCCGTTCCTGTCCCGTCCTGGTCAGGGGCGCAGTCAGTTCCTGTCCCGTCCCGGTCAGGGGCGCAGTCAGTTCCTGTCCCATCCCGGTCAGGGGCGCAGTCAGTTCCTGTCCTGTCCTGGTCAGGGGCGCAGTCAGTTCCTGTCCTGTCCCGGTCAGGGGCGCAGTTAGTTCCTGTCCCGTCCCGGTCAGGGGCGCAGTCAGTTCCTGTGCCGTCCCGTGCCGGACGGACAGCACGGTGCTATAGGTTCTGCTATAGTTCGGTTGCGCGGATCGCTGGGGGCTGCCGCGGCCGGCCGGCTGGTCGGTGGTGATTGTGGTGATGACGTCAGCGGTCGCCAGCCCGGGCAGATCTCGGTCAGAGGAAGGCAAGTCGGTGATGGAACCGCAACGCCACCGTAACCGAATTGCTGTATTCCTTCGCCAAAAAGTAAAATATGTTTGACTGGAGAGTCCTTTCAGCCAAACAGACCTACATATGGGAGTTTCCTAACACTGGGTGCATAACTGTTATTTCAGTTAAAAACCCAATGCTGAAGATAAACTATTTCCTTTAACCATCGCCCGGGCAGGGCATATTTCATAACGCGGACGGTCAGGGGGGGGAGTTGATACGACCCCCCCTGCCGTTTCGCGCCCAATTGACGTAGAGCTTCGCGGAAAAAATGAGTGTGTTGTTGTTACGAGAGGAAGAGAATGCTACCCCTTTAAAGGGTTCAAGGTCAACAGGTGACCCCTAAAGTCAGGTCAAAGGTAAAAAAACGAGCAAAAATATTGTTTTTATCACTGACCTTGATTGACATTTCACTCAGTAAAACAAATATTCGAACTCAGAGCTTAAATAAACCTCTTAGAAGTCCCAAAATAGCTATTTACTTTCGACGCTGTCTTATAAAATTCGATTATTGGCAATTTTCGGAGCAATTGGTCTGAGGTTGTTCCTCTTATGACGTTACAACTCCGTGACCTAACATGCAGTGGCAGCTCGTCATATGAGGCAACTGAGGCCGGGCCTCACCTGTCATTTTATAGAGAAAAAAACGAGGAAAATAATTTGACATATAAAACAAAATGATGTGTTTTCTTATTCATTTATCGTTCACCTCAAGTGTATTATGTATTTGAACGTACCGTCACATTTGTCCAGCCGCTCCGCCCACCAACGACGGGTCTGTTTTATATAACCGCATGTTTTGAAATCAAGAGCCACTGACTGAGGCCCGGCCGACCGGCGACTCGGCGATTCCCGCCCGCTTACCACAGCTACTGAGGCACCAGCGAGCGAGCGCCGCGCAACCGACGATCCTTGTATATGGCCGGCAATGGGAGTCGGCTGAGGCCCGACACTGCTGGGCCTTTAAAGCGATTATTCAGCTCATAAGAGTCGCAGCCGCGCAAATAAAAGGTTCATGAATAAGAGGAGGCGAGGACATACAGATGAATTGATGAAAACAAATATTTGTTTCAATTTTAGCATAAATCGATCACATAATGATGTTCTAAAATCATCTTTCTTTTCGCCAGCGAACGCCGCCGGCAGCGATCGTCAGTGGCAGAAAAGAGCTGCCAGTTTCGGCGGCAGTGTCACGACTTACGAGCCTTATGGTGATTTTTTTTCACACTGGAGCGTGATTCGATGTATGACTATTATCACTATATATAAACAAATGTAAATGTCTTAACCTATTACGTACCTGGAGCATGGCTGGTCATGGAACCAAGGATGAAGGGTGAGCGACAATCTGTAAGCAAATGTTGCGGCTCTCTCATGGGCGAACGGCTGGATGAAAGCTCTGCGGCCGGCGCGGTCCCGACCTCAGAACGGGCGCGCATGCGTAGTATAGAATCACGCGCTCATATGGCTCAAATTCGAATGCGATCCAAACCAACCACGCGGCCACGCCACGCCTGATCCAGGATCGTCTCGCTGCTGTGTGTGGTCGTGTGCCTTGCTGTCGGTCTGTGAGTGTGACGTCTTGTACATACATAACTAGTGTTAACTGCGATCTGATAATTGTGACTGTTGTGATAGGTATCTGGACCCTGTCATTGTCACTGATTGGACTTTGAATACTGATTGAAGGCCAAGGATTTTATATTATTTTTTATCTAAAGCGGAATTATTTTGGTCAAAGATCCGAAGACTAGCGATCGAAAATGCTGACCGACCGACGTAATGTTCGAAGGTAAGCGTCCCATTAAAGCCTGATGGGTGTCACATAAAACTCGAGTTAAAAATATTTCCCGTTTCCTTTCATTATCGGGTCTCAGTCTGGGCCTCAGGTACTTTGAGAGCCACGAGCCGCCACTGCTAACATGACCCGATCATTTTTTCACCAGAAGATGCGCAAATGATGCCCCAGAGGATACGGAAAGTTTCAGCTCGATACGACAAACGGCTCAGCACTTATCGCAGAAAAACCTCAGGGGAGGGGGGTGCATCAACCCCCTGCCCGTGCGAGGGTTAAACTTAGGTTGGATTGGCGTAAATTAACGTATGCCGTTGACGTCATAGATATCGTGTTCACAGAGAGGACTCGCCTATATGTTAAATCATATTTAGTTTTGTGGAAATTTGGTGGGTCTTTTTAAGCACTTTTATCGGCTAAACTAAATCATGTCTTTTCTGTTTTATGGGGCAAAAATTATTGTAGCAATATTTCAATAACAATGACCTCAGAAAAAAATCACATTGTCATCATAGTCAGAAAACGACGGCAGTTGTATTTGTATTTGTATTTTACATTTAAAACACCCTTCATTTTAAAATGGCTATTCCGAGTGACGGGTCAGGGTAAAGAAGAGAGACAGGTTAAAAGACACTCGGTAAATAACACAATAAGATAATGGAAACATAAAAGTGAGCACAATCTATAAAAAGGAGCACAAACACCACACACACACACACACACACACACACACACACACACACACACACACACACACACACACACTCACACACTCATTCCTCTCGCTTTACAATACTAAAAGCTCGGACGCTGCGTGCTTAAAAGCCCTCAAGGACAAAGCACGGATCTCTAGCGGGAGGCTATTATAAAGTTTGACCGTACTGTAAAAGAGACGCCGCCTACCCGCCTCAGTTCTCGCACGAGGGAGAGACAGATCTATGTCCTGCCGGGTGGTACGAGAGCGAAGTTCAGAGTTGACCTGCAGGTGAGAGGGTAGAGCCACTCGCTCCTCGGTGCAGCGAATTTTGTGCAGAAAATGTAATGAGTGAAGCTTGGACAACTGACGGGCAGTAGGCCAGCCCAGTTCACCTCACACGTCTGATATGCGGTCAAATTTGCGTCGGCCAGAGACAACGTGCAGCGCAAAATTTATAATATTTTGGAGGCGCTGTATATTTTTATCTGAACCGTTTCCAAAGACTGCAAGACAGTATCGGACGTGCGAGATGACCAAGGCATTGACCAGTGTGGGACAGTCCGATAAGGATACCGTTGCACTTTTTGACAAGGGCAGACACACGAGAGTCCCAGGCGAGGTGCTTGTCGAAAACTACGCCAAGCTTCCTCACCGTAGGGCCCTCACGAATCGTATCCTGGCGAAATTGAATTGATACCGGATCTAGACCACGACTATTTTGAGGAAAGCCGATTACGATGAGTTCAGTTTTGCCGGTGTTAATCGGTGTTAACGATAACCAAGTCTAACCACGCACTCATGACCTGAAGCTGAGCATCGGGCAGATCCTGGCCCTTATCACAGCCGACATGTGCCCACAATGTCATGACCTCATTGACCAGCGTGCGATTTAGGATGCGGCGTTGTGTTGTGGAGTCGGGTGGTCGGCACCTCGAGTATCTGTTGTGAAATCGCTGCTATGGCTTGGTCAGAGTGTTTCCCCGAGCGTCAACACTTCGGTTTCGTCATAGGTTCCATACTGGTTCGTGTTTATCTGCTTGTTGCTCAAGTGTGGTTATTCCCGAGCTTAGTAGGACCAGCTGTTTGGTTCTCCAGCGTGACTTCATTAATGTGAAAGATCTAGTCATTGGCCGTTATGTTGTCATTGTCATTCATTATGTCATTGTCATTATGTTGTCATTGTCAGTCATTGTAAAGCTATGTTGTTGTCACATTTCGTTCAGTCTTTTCCCTGCCGTGAAGCGCCATACTTATTTTCAGAGCCCAGCATGTAAAATGGCTATCTCAACTCAAACGTAATGTTAAGGTGGGATAGTCCCTTTAAAAAAGATATAAGCTTGTGTATTCCAACAAAACAGACAAGATAACTTCTGCACTTTAAAATTCCGCAGTGTATGTGTTGTGCCAGAAATGGTCGAGGCACAACGAAAGCAGATCACGTTGTATGATTTTACAAAAGAATCATGCCATGAAAACTTAACCTGCGCCATATTGGTGCATGTGCTACCTTCGCCATGCCGAATGGTGTCTGAACGCCACCTTCGCCGTACCGAAGACTGTCTGAACGCTCCCTCGAACATGTCTCTTATGAACAGTGTAAGGAAACCAAAAATACTGATCGGTAGTTCGTCAAAAAATCGAAGTAAAAACTATTTTGGTAGATTCCATGGCTAAATTCAGTTTTAAGGCACACATAAGCCAATTAACATCTCGGAAGCATAGATTGCCACGGTCCCAGAAACCTCCGGCCCTACCCGTACCCGTGCCCATGAACTTATAAACACCATGCCCATCCCCGGACCAGGCCCATTTAAATAATAAATTGTATGCCCATGCCCGGTCCGGCCCGTTCAGGTTAAGCAAATAATTCTTTTAACAACATTTACATTCAATATTCTAGCATATTTAGCTATTTTCAAATGATACACGTAAAACTGTAAGCCATCTTTTCTAACAAAAGGTCACAGGCACAGCAACAGAGTGTTTCTTGAAAAAAAGCACTTGCACATTTCTCTGCCCTGGCCCACCCAGTACCCGAAAAATGTATATGGGTATGCGCCCACGGGCATACCCATGGGCACGGCTATGGGTATGGGCATACCCGGCCCGTGACAAACTCTGCTCGGAAGCTATCAAAGCTATAGACACAGAACGAAAAGAAATCGAATTATCCTGAAAAATGCAACCGCCATTGGTGCTCACTCGCAACGGGTACATATGTATTACATATGCTCACTCATTTGAGGCAAGTCAATAAAGTATGATTCAGAGATCATTAAATGTCCACAATGACGATTTTTGTAAAAAAAAATTGCCGTTCATAGGTTTGTATTAAAGCAGTGCACAAAAGATTGACTTGATATGTTATCATAGTTAATGTACTTTGTACTATTTTTTTTGAGGGTTAGGCCAAATTTAAAATTTGAAAAAGGTTGACTTGATATGTTATCATAGTTAATGTACTTTGTACTATTTTTTTTGCGGGTTAGGCCAAATTTAAAATTTGATATAATATCAAGGTCATCTTGGGTTATAACCTTATCTTTGGTCATAGTGCGTGGTGAACCAGATTGATCATGGTGCATATTATCGAAACTGTCTTTTTCAAGCCGTGTTATATGTATATGTTGACTCGGCAAATGCAGGACAGCTTTCCGACTTTTCCCATATTTAACAGCATCGTGTAATTCCGTAGAATGAAAACATAGCGTGCCATGAACGATGTGTGTTACAATTTGGAATTGCGATGCGCTCGTGAAGTTTGTCAACTCATTTATAATTTTTGTCAACTCACCATAGACAAATTTGCACTGTCGCAGCCTGATTCGGCCCTCCACACGGCTGGACGTAAATATGCGTGACGTTTCTCGGAAGGCAGTAGCATTACAGCCACACCCCGATTGAGATTGGGCTTTCACCCTAGCTACATCAAATAAATTTTATTTTGATGAAAAATATCCACATACAAGTTGTAATTTAACTTGGTGAACACATTTAAAATTGGTAATTTTTGTCGGCATGATTCTAGCCGGCGTAACCTTCTGTGGTCATTAAAGTTTAATATAATCATTTATCTATACAACGAACCAGGAAGTGATCATGAGCAGACCCAAAATACATACATAATACATTATGTATTTCCATAATCCGGCAGCTAATATAATAATAAAGACAATGATATAATTCGATAAGAGCCGGCAGCTGTTTGTCCGGCCAATGGTTGTGACGTGTGGTCAGCCGGGCGGCGCCCTGCATGTCCGGGCCCTGGCTCTGGGCGCTGACTCTGGGCAGTGTCAGGCGGCCTGCAGGTCGGGCCCTGCAGGTCCGGACCCTGACTCTGGGCAGTGGCAGGCGGTCTGCAGGTCCGGGCCCTGGCTCTGGGCAGTGTCAGCCGCCGCAGACCGGGCGTGGCCGGGCCCGCGGCGCAGCTGTCTGACGACTGGTCGGTGACCGCTCGGCTGGGCGGCTGTCCCAGCTCTCCCGTCAGAGACAGCAGCGGTGGCGGCGGCGGCGGCGGGCGGCGGCGGCTGGTCGATGGGGCCATCGGACATGGCGGCGCGGCGGCGGCGGCGGCGGGCGGCCGGTCAGCTGATCCGAGAGCAGGCGAGACTTCCATGGTCACCCGGCCGGCCCTGGGCCGCCAGACACCGACAGCCCGCCGGCTGTGACTCAGACGCAGCCGCCGAGCTGCCGCAGCTCGGCCGGTGCCGGCTGCGGTCAGCGTGTCTGGCCGCAGCCGCTGAATCATCGTGGAAAGTACAGGTGACTGCTGCGAGTCTCCGAGTAATGAGTCACTGACTCACGGCGTCATACTGTCCGGAGCGGCGGAGTCGACAGTGCTTTAGGAACCCCGACTCCGACTCCGACTCCGCTCTGAAAAACGACCCTAACTCCGAATCCTGTCTTTATTCGTTCCAAGCCGCATGCTATAAACCACTATTTGCATTGCCATCCATGTTCTCCCTTTTTCCTTATCCTTAGCTCACTAGTGCTGAGAACAATATTTCGTCGCCGGGGAGTGCAAGCGTGCCGTACCAGCCGCGCGTTCAACCCAGTCACGCTCGCCTGCTGACTCGTAGCAGATGGGTTTCAGCCCAGCTCGTTTCAGCTCGTCTTCGTAGGTGCCGCTGCTGCTCCGGGATCCTATGCTGTCTTATTGAGCGGACAGTCAGTGCAGTGGCGGTGGAAGGTGATTAAGGACAGGATAACAAAGACCACCTGAATGGGGTGTTCCTATATAAGAAAATCATACGGGACATATGTACCCGTTGCGCCGTCCTGACGCCGCCCCTGAGACAGGTGCCACTCTCCATCGCCTCGCCTCCGGCAAACATGTTTTTTTCAGACAGCGGTTTGGATTTTTACAAATCATTGCGGGTGCTCACTTCTGACTGCTTGAGGTCCAAGGCCTAATCCAATCGTGAGGTAAACAACATGACATATACAAATTTTACAAAGTTAAGTTCATTCTTAACACAGGATAATGCACCGTAGATCGTGCAAAGGCCATCTTGACTGGCCGCAATGCCCAGCTAAACGCTTCAAACTCACAGGAAGGAACACATTCATATATCTCCGCCTCTGCTATATATATTTTGTTGGTGTATATCGGTTACCTAAGGGCAGGAAAGCTTTGTGATATTCCTATTGCAAGGCAACGAGAAAATATGCTAATAGTTGCGTAGCATAGGAAAGGAGAAATATTTTTTTGAAGATTATGTTATAACAGGTCATTATTGATGCCTGAAGTACAATTATTCCTGAATGACTGCAAACAAAATCAAGTGAGGTGGTCTAATGTGACCAGCAATTATTTGCTAATAACACTTGATAGCATAAAATGATAATAAATACGTGAGACCGGCGCCAATGTGTATGTTTCGTCGAGACACATCCGACATTGCGCATTCCACGAGTAAGCGGCGTCTAAGCGGTGTCTCTGGCGTCATTAGCGGCGTCTATTGTAGAGGCAAAGCCTGAAGTTATGCTGTACCGCATAGCTTGAAGCATATTCCTGTCCCTAGGTGGCACTAGTAGTAAACGCCTGTAGTTATGTTGTACCACAAAGCTTGAAACATATTCCTGTCCCTAGGTGTCACTAGTGGTAAACGCATGTAGTTATGTTGTACCGTATAGCTTGAAGCATAATCCTGTGTCTATGTGGAACCAGAAGTAAACGCCTGAAGTTATGCTGTCCTACCCAACTTGAAGCATATTCCTGTCCCTAGGGTCTACCTAGTTGGCACTACTAGACAGCGTCCGGCAGGTCCCTTATAATCCTCCCGATTTCCGATCCTATGTCCTATGTCACGCCCACGTTAATCCGGGTCTGGTGGTCGCTGACCACCGGGTATGTGGCGGCCTTGAGCTGTCCCCCGGTAGTGGTGGCGGCTTCATGGCGTGGGTCCTCCTCGCAGCTTCGTCCTGCGAGGTAGGGCCTGTCCATGGCCCTAGGTAGGGCCTGTCCCTGTCCATGGGCCTGTCCGTGGAGGGCCGACCACCCGGTCGGCCCTCCACTTGGACCCATTTTACCCCTTCTCCTTCATCCCATAGCTCCGCAATGGCCCAACAGGGCCGAAGGGGCTTTATCCAAACTAAAAAAAAGCGTCCGTAGTTATGCTGTACCGCATAGCTTGAAGCATACCTATTTGTGTCCCAATCGTAGAGGGCACTAGAAATAAACACCCGGAGTTGTGGTGTGCCGCATAGCTTGAAGAATATTCATGTTCGTAGGTGGCACTAGTACCTAGCAGTCATGGGTGGAGAATGCACCCCGGCCACCCCGGCCGTGGCCGGAGCAACTTTGGGAGACTTCTTCATTTTTTTCAGATATTGTTCGCTTTTATTCTCATAAATTAATAAATTTGAGTTTTATTTCAGAATAAAATTGATACTCGGTGTATTTGTCAATGAAAATTGCAAAAAATAGCATAATTTGCTGTTTTACTTCAAAAATCAAACTTTTCCTTTATCAAAATAAGTTTCAGCAGTGACTTGACCCAGAGCCAAGCGGCCGCAAGGTGACCGGACGTCGGAGCTGCTCAGCACTCGGACAGCTTTCTTAAGGAGAGATACAGGAGACTTCTATGAAGGGACTGACGTCGTCTGCGCCTCTCTACAGGACCGTTTCGGTGAGAGTAATGATACACCCGTGCTCGAGAACGCTGAGCGAGGGCTGGTGTCAGGTGATCGCAAACTGGTTGATGAAGATGCAATCTACTACGGGTTTAACCATGCACCCCTCAGATACCATGTAGGTATAAATGATGGAGGACTACGCAGCATCTGGGAGCTCACAATAAGCTGTCTCTAAGATGTGCGGGAGCTCCTTTGAGTTGATAAGAGCGCGATGTTCATGCTAACAGAAGTCGTGAAGCTGGTGAAGCTGCTGTACACGCGCTAGTGACGTCGTGTACAGCAGAGGGAATATTCTCCCTGCTACGGAGAATTAAGAGGTGGCTTTGCTCTAGCATGACACAGCAGCGGTTGAACGGCACTGCTATATGCGCGGTGTACTCGGATGAGCTGCGATCACTGGATGTGGCTGACATCTTGAACCGGTTCATCAGTCGCAAATCGATTCGCAGCAACCGCTTTGCAGCAACCGCTGTGTAAAGGGAGCAACTTCGCCGGTACCGTGAGTGCTACTAACGCATGTGCGTTTCCAGCATATCATTCTTGCATTAATTTATGTCATTCAATATGTTTATTGTCGGCAAATGCACAAAGTACATGCACTACCGTCCGCAACGGACGTGGAACAATCATTCTTCCGGCGGTTATTTGTATATCCTCCGCTTGATTTGTTGGTACTACACGTGGTTACGATCAAAAGTGTTGGCTTTACTTCTAGGCTGTTTCCTGGGGTATTCTATGTATTTAGGGGCAAACTAATAAAATATGTTTGCAGTGCAGGCATTTTTAAGATAAATGCTTCACTCAACGCAGTAAATTGCTGACAAAGAAAACATGTTTATTATTTATTTGA
>JARBER010153134.1:0-10780 GCA_030265075.1 Balanus glandula
ACCCTCAGGTCACACAGTGTCAGCCCTCAGGTCACACAGCGTCAGCCCTCAGGTCTCACTGCGTCAGCCCTCCGTCCACCGGAAGCCACGGAGGAAGGTCACTGCAGCCGGCCTGCCTGCCTGCCTGATCTGCAGTTTATGCAGCGCTGAGGACAGGTGTTGCTTCCGGCAGCCTACCTACTGATACTGAGGTACGGCTTAGCTCTGTCAATATAAGTTCATTTGTAATCCTTACCGAGAATCGTGGTGACCAAGAGCGTGCAAATCTACGTTATAAAGTCACTGAAGACATACCTCTGAACTAGCATGTCAGTCAGTTTCATGTGCCAAATC
Organism: Balanus glandula; assembly: GCA_030265075.1. Taxonomy (NCBI): domain Eukaryota; kingdom Metazoa; phylum Arthropoda; class Thecostraca; order Balanomorpha; family Balanidae; genus Balanus; species Balanus glandula. The sequence continues at coordinate 334 of JARBER010153134.1, forward strand.
TGTGAAACCGACAGTGCATGTGAAGCACATTTTTATTCAGCCACAGTTTCGAGAAGGCACGTGTCTGAACCATCCATATCTGATGCATTTATGGTAAAAGATCTGAACTTTCCTGCATAGCCGAATCAGCTGTATACCTACTGACACGTGTTTTAATTTTTCACTATGACAAGGTTGACATTTTTCCAGTTCCGTTCCACTGATGGCGGTTTGAGTGACTTCTGGTTTTCTTTTTTATTTCTTTTCATTTATTTCTTTCTTCTGTCCCATAGCGATATATCCCCTGGCGTATAGCGAAGGGATTGAAGCTATCGAGATTGATTCGCTTGTTTCGACATGCACTCGATAGTCCGCATGGACGTAACTGCGGGTTTAAAGCTACCATACAGATACGTGCAATTAAATTTTACTTAACTAGTGGATAGAAACGCTGGCTGACCACACTTGGTCATCTTTAAAAATACCCCTCCTTAAACAAAAATACAACTAGGTACACAAATTTCAGTATTTTCAATTTGTAATGCAGATGTATTTTCTATTTAACTTTTGTGATATACATATGCATAAAGCAATGCATCGTATTGCTTATCCCGGTCCCGTACCCCGGTCCCGTATCCTGGTCCCGTATCCCGGTCCCGAATGCCGGTCGCGTATCCCGGTCCCGTATCCCGGTCCCGTATCCCGGTCCCGTATCCCGGTCCCGTATTCCGGTCCCGTATTCCGGTTCCGTATCCCGGTCCCGTATTCCGGTTCCATATCCGGGTCCTGTATCCGGGTCCCGCATCCCGGTCCTGTATAATGTATATGGCTGTCCTGTATCCCGAACCAGTATTCCAATCCCATATCCCAGTCCCTTATCCTGCTCCCGCATCATGACCTCGTATTCCGGTCATGTATCCCTCCCGCCTCCCCGGTATCTCAGTGCCGACATAGCTATTGCAGAATATGCCTCAGACACTTACACCTTCATCCACTATCCACCAGTGACAACGACCACACACACAAACAGCCTGCGACAACAGCTCCGTCAAAGGAGGAATGCATGACACTGCCATTTGAAAGACAAAACAGCAAATGTAAATTTGTAAATTTACCCCCCCTCCCCTCATGCCTATCTTCTGAACCATAAACCTCAGCGAGACGCGCAAGCCGTCAATCGATAGCCAAGGAAAATTTGTCGAGCTAATTTGTTTTGTTGAACTTGACCTTCCTTTCAAAGTTTTGATTCTGAATTTCACTAAACAAAGACCTCTCACTCACGTACAGACACTGCATGTCGCTAGTCCGTAGTGGGGACGACGCCCATATCCCGCACGTACACCAACAGCTATGCCACCAACCAATGCGGCGAGCTACATTGCACAATGTGTGACAGCAACAGGCACATACATTACACAATGCACATTTAACACACTAAGCGCACGATTCAATCAATGACGTTTCTCCAAACTGGCGCGTTAGATCGCCGACAAAATGTCATTAAGTCGTAAAATGAGTTTCCAAACCCTGCGCCGTCTTGTCCGTGCTGTGGCGCCGGGTTCCGCTCTCTTTCTCTCTCTCCGGCACAGCTCAGCTAACAAGCCGTCACCGGGCTCGGTGGCGTAGGAAATGGACCCGTTCGAAGGCCTGCGGGTGGCGGTGCGGGTGTCTGGAGCGCCCTCTGGTGCCGGCCGTCTCGTGAGGACTGTCGGCGGCACAGGACCGGCCGGCGGCCAAATTTGGCCCGGCCCGGCGGCGCGCGGTGCAGGGGAGTGTCCGGAGTTGCAGCCCGCTCCGCCGCCCGTCTGGACAGGCCGTCGGAGGTGCTCGAGGCACGCGATGTCCGCCAGCAGTCTGCGGCGACCGTCTGTCGGACCGCGCCTGTCAACCGGCCGCACGGCTGGCATGTCCATTGTCCGGTCATCTGTCACTGGGTCGGTCTGATTGTCACTCGTCCGCGCACTCGCTTAGCGAGTCAGTCAGGCAGCTTGTCTGTCAGTCGACCATTAATCATATACAACCAGACGCGGATACACGCGTCACTATGGGGTGACAACCCCCCCCCCCCGCCCCAGGCATCGGGTTGCGCCCAGATCGCGTACAAAGGACGAAATTTGTTGGTTTTAATCATACCCTAATGACCCATCCTCTCGGTCAACATCAATTCCGTGACGTCACTAGTCAACAACACGTGCCCGAAGCAAATATAAGAGTACTATTCGAAAGAACGTAAAATATGTTTTTAGACTATTATAACCAAATTTCGATAGCTATTTCTACGTGGATACACGATGTCCAAAGAAAAATATTAACGGAATATCTGGTAAAAGATTTTTCTGTGTACGCTGATATCTGCCGCAGCTCTATCACAATACCAAATATACCATTCGAAAGAGAATATTATTACTTACCTTTGACCATTTTAAGCATGCATCAATGGTTATATGTGGCCACACGAAATCGAAATACAAATGTTGTCGGAAGCTCGGGTGGAAGAGTTTCTGGAACAAAAAGCATTTTTCATAGAAAAGACTGCTTTCGTTTCACTTTGGTAGGCGGCAAAAGTTTTCTTTCGACGTCGACGTCGTGTATCCACAAATGAATTGCTATAGAAGTAGGCTTGTGGTGGTCTGAAACCGAATTATTCGTTCTTTCGATTGACGTTTTTTCTCTCTTCAGCAAAAAGTGCAGCAAATATGACCCGGGAATTTAATAGTGCCTTTAACACATTGATAAGTTTAAAAACATTAATTCATAGACTTAATGAGGCCTTCCATACATTAACTTAACATTTGTCATATCAATAATATCGTGACCTACGCTATAGACAACGTGCCTAGACGGACATGGACGTCAAAACACGTTTCGCTGACGTTACCCGAGTGGTATTTGATAAACATGTTACAGTTTCTGCTCTAGTGCAGCTGTCTAAGAATTAAGACTGCACTATCGTCTCATCAACAGTACAGCTTAATGTAACATTTCACCGTAGATAAATGTACTGCTGTTTGATGCGCGGAGAACTGTGACATGTTTATGCATGGCAAGCAACCTGTCATGAGTCGTACAGCTATCTTGCATTTGATGTGCGGTGTGAAGAAGATTATGTCCCCATGGCCATTTAATCATAATTCAAACCTCAATAATTATTTTAAAAAATATTTCTGTTAGCATGCATTAGGTGCTTCCGACATTCGACCCTGGTAAGAGCGACGCCAGGAAGCGACAAGTCTCCATTCTTCCCCGTATCTTCGCATGTCTCCAAAAATACATTTACATGCATTATTGTGTTGTGCCTGTATACAGTATCATTTTGATTATTGATCGCTCAAGTATTGCTATTGACTCACATATTGGCATTACAAGTAACCGTAGAAGCTGTTTCAGGGTTTAATTCGCGTTTCGTATTCACTTGCGTCTCATAAATTAGGTACACTCACAAGCTACGACAGTCGTGCCTGCGAAGGTCAGGGAGCCCCACCTTGTTTAGACAGTCTGCACTCTGCCGGGGAGATACACAGCCGGGCCCGAGCCGACGCAGCTGCCGAGGGACGGCCGCCGCTCGAGCCGGCTCGGCCCGCCACCTCCCCATGGGCTTTATTAGCACAAACATGTTCAGCGCGGCGCGGGATGCCTTCAGTGCAGTTCGGCGAAATTCCGTCGCGAGTCTTATCTGTCGTGCATTTCGGCCGTGTCGCCGGCATATCCGTGATCCGTGCCAGGCGCGACCGAGCCGCGGCTCACGTAATCTCTGACTGGCCAGCGTCCGCTGAGGTTCAGAGAAGCTCGCCCGTCACGTGACCTGCTGTGATGGCGGCGCCTCTGCGCCGGCTGGGAGCAGCTGCTCTGCGTGGTGCTGCACTACAGGCCGACTTGGCCGGATACGGGCGATTCACAGTGCTTCTAGTCTCGCAATCGCCAATGGCGGGCTTCAACTCTAATCATGATTGCCAGCTTTGTGTGAACCGTTATTTGTAACTATTGTAAGACCCACGTGATCAAAGAAGTAGTATTTACTCTATATACCAAGACCTGCCAGGGAAAAAAGCGTAGAAGCAGCCAAACAAGAAGTTGAAACTGAAAGAGGTGCATAGTGAATACCATAACATTGTCTCAATCTAGCGCAAAAGGTTACACAAATTGTCATTCTTACTGATATTTATCTGAAAAAAAAAACAGATAGTTGCTACGCAAATAACTGTGAAAACTTATGACATTAAGGCATTCATCAAGATTGATGTGAAAGACCTTGTCTTTATCCCTCTTTTTGCACGAACCGTTACCATATACAAGGAAAATCAGACTGTCCTATATTAGGACATGCGAGGCCTGTACAAGTGTACAGTTTCCTTCCCAACTACGAGCATAACCGTATCTGGCACGATTTGTCACTCTTGGTTCTTGTCATGTGTCTACTAGCATTGCGTGTCTGCTGTCTGCTACATAGTGATAAAAAGCATATTATGGATCCGCTATTATTTCTCTGTTTCATGTAGACATGCATAAGTACCGTTTTGAACACTTATATGATGAGCAGAGCAAGGCATTGTGTCCGGAAATATGATAGCATCTAAGGTGCCTGCAGCGCTTACGTCCATACATGTGAGGTCTTACAATGAATATCACGTTGCTCATATGAACTGCTCCGTAATGTCGGATGTGGCTTTTCCCGTTGGAAAGTGGCTTAATAGATCCGGCTAATCAGATATTTCATAATAACGGTGGGGGCTTCGCTCAGGGATACGGAGGAGAGTTACCGCTCTTCGCAGTGATTGCATCCGCTATAAGAAATGAGAAGCAGAGTGATTTCTGAGGATTCCGTTTTCATTTTCTCGGAATGTCCCGTTTGTTGTTTGTCGTTTGTATGACAACCAGCCTAAGAGGCGGCCAGGAAAGCATTTCGTGAGGCTGTCAGAATTGTATTTCTCAACACGAAAATGTGACCTGGATCAACCATTAATGTAATGAATCAATTGTTAATTTTGCAAATGGCAACAAATTTTTAACACGGTAAATAAAGAAAAAGAGAAAAATTTAATGATACAGCAGCGGCTCAACATGAAAGTGCATATATAGGATGAAACCAAAAATATATATAGTTATTCAACATGCAAATGTGACCTGGACTAACCCTGAATATATTGAATCAAGTGTGAATTTTCCGAATGGCGAGCGATTTGCAACAGTTAAATAAAGTAAAAAGGAAAACAAAATAATACAGCAGCCCCTTAACATGTACTACCTACATACAAAAGGGTGAAATCAAAAATATACCTAGTTACAAACAAATACCACAACAATTTATACACTGACCGTACACTATGAACAAACACAGTTTGCCTAATGCCAATACCATAAACATTCTCCTATATCTTAAAATCGCCCGTAGAAGCTTTTCTGCAACATGTACAAAAGGGATGCCCACAGCACCTACACGATTTTAAAGCACTTCCCTGACCTTCTCACTCGGATATAAACAAGCTTATGACATATTTTATTTATAGTTTCCCCAAATATCCGTCCATAAGAATTCATGCGAAATTATTTTTGTTTTTAGACAAGCTATGTGAGCCAATTCTTTAAATTTATGTCCAAAATTACAACACTCTAATAAGAATAAGATAAGTTTGATAATAAGTAAATAAGTTAAAATAATAAGTTTGTTATAAGAAATTCCGTGAAACACTCAAAAGCCGTTTCATAGTCCGCTGTCATTATGAAACCGTTAAGTTTTTCTTCTACTGCAGCTCTACCTTCATCTGCAGTGAAAACGACCTCGCAAAAGCGCTCGTCATCATAAGATAACTGCGGACAATGGGCCGTTTTCAAAAAACATCTATCGTAGCTTCGCTTATGTTTTTTTTGCGTATATTCGACTTAGATGTGATACACAAGCGTTCATAATGTCATCTTTGGTGTTAATAATGCGCTCGTCTGACAGCTGAAGCATGTGTATCGCCTTTTGAGCCGACTCGTGTCGTTTCAACTGGAGAAAGTAGCCAGATGGTTTTTCACCGAGCTCCATCCACCTAGATCTACTCTGTAGCATTGCTATGTTAGCCCGCCTAAGTTCAAATTCCTCCACTTCCGCTTTGAGGCATGTCACTTGTTGTTCTACGTCCACACACGGCGCTTGCGATAACCTGTCCTCTAGCTCTGCAAGCCGTCTAACCAGTTCGGTTTCCTCTCGTCTTTGTGACGCCGCTATCTGTTTACTCATTCGCCTACTGATTGCTCTTCTATTGCAAAGTATAATATTTCTATGTGTGCATTTGCAGTCTCTGCTTTCGTATGCCTCTACACATGTATACACAGGGTAGACATTTCTATCTCGATTTTTACCGCTGACACAAATTCACTGTTGTCTAATAAACAGTTATTGAAGCGCCATACGCCTGGCTCTCTAACCGAGTCTGTTACACGCAAGTCGACAGTGACTAAACTGTGATCACATAACATACCTGGAGGTATTTCACATGGAAATATCTTTGGAAGCAATGCTGTTATTTAACAGCCATTCGCTAGTGAACAGATAATCGATGCGGGATTTCTGTGCTGAGTTTGTTCGTCGCCATGTAAACCTTTGCGCTTTTGGATGCTTATGACGCCAGTGAGGCCCAATCCATCAATCATTCTAGGCAAGCGGCTTCCGCTCGCTCTACATCATATCCTGGAACTGTCCGAATCACGGGGATCTAAACTAATATCTACCTCAACAACATGTTGGTGCATCTCTGTTGTAGCAAATTTTGCAACTCGTTTAAATATGTAACCTTTTCCTATTGTGAGTTAGCAGCTGGTGCGTAGGCGCATTTCTACCAACCAGAGAGAAGCAGAGTCGAACTGCACATTAAAAGCGCATGTTCTAGCAACATCCTTATCAATCGCACCTATTACACCCTTGAACTGTCTAGGAAACATTATAGCCGTACCGTTTTGCCTATTGGTTCCATGAGAAAATACTGCATTTCCTCTCCACTCAGCCTTCCAGTATTGTTCATCATTGCTACATGAATGTGTTTCTTGCAACATCATTACCGAAAGTGGATAATGCACATGAAAATATCTGAATAAGGTTCTCCTTTTGACAGCAACACGAATTCCCCTTACGTTGAAGGTCGTTACATTTATGTCATTAAATCTCTCAGGCTGAGCACTGAGCAGTAATGATGCAAGGAAGTTGACGGCTCGAAGTACATTGGTGCGTTGCTGATCGTTCAACTAAGCCAGACTTAACATAACAGAGCTACAAAACAAAACTAAATAGACGAAGACACGAACAAATAGTCGCATACGTTGCGCCGACACACATATGAGCACTGATACATAAAAAGACAAATAATATGTTGAGTATTAACTTTGGTAATAAACATAATGAACGAAAGTCGAGATATCTGGATCAGCAATCACATCACAATTACAGCAGCGGCAGCAGGAGCGACAGCAGCAACAACAGCATTGAACGCTGACAGCAGTCGGACGCTTAGTCCCCCCCCCCTTCCTCGGTATTTGTCCCGGGATCCGCCTCAGACACACGCCAGCCGGCACACCCTCGGCCGGTCGACCTCTGCAGGACTATTTTGCACTGTGTCATTATATGTGGAACCATGGGCGGCCGGGGAAAACAGGCATACAGTATTTCTTTGTTTACATACCATGTTTACTTCACATAAGACAAACGTGTACTGTTTGTCACTGTCACTGACCTTTTATCAACAATTGAAGATCTAATGTCCTCAAAACACAACAATATTGTACTGTATGCCAGTAGTATACCAATTCACCTGGCTTTGAATTGAAATGCCGCAGCTTAGGTAGCCATAATCACTAGTCAGTGGATGAGATATTTGGTCCGCTGCAATATAACACAGCTCATTCCAAACATAGCTGCTGTGAATTTATTTTTGTAAAAACCTGTCAATGCTGACATATATAGCATGTAATTCATGAAAAACATTAAACAAAATCAAACGGAAGTGCAGGTAACGAAGGGCGACAAAAAAAAACACGAATATCCGAGAAAAGTAGGCATAACGCAATTCAAACGCCGAAATGGTTCATGACGTCACGGGCTCAGAACCCTAATTTAAATACACTAAGGGTTCTTTCGTGGCAGATGTCAAATCTACACTCGAATATATTTTGTATTAGATCATTGTGGCTGTTTTAACTGATGCAATACTTAATTTTAAAGCCCGGCCATCAATATAGCTATCATAACTCAAATATAATGATTAAGTGTGAATGTCCTTTTAATACGATAACTCCAGCAAAAAAAAGATATAAACAGTAGCACTCCCAAGTTCCAACAAGAAAACGAAATAAAGAAGCGCCTGCAGAGTGACTGGCTGGGTGTCCGTGTGTTAGAGACGGTAAATGAGTATAAAGAGAGGTATGTAGTTGGTTTGGTGTTGCTGGAAATTGTCCATCTTCTGCTGCACCACCCGTAGATGACACATTAACACATTCATACCATTAGTGGTAAGGGAATTTCAGTAGCACAAGTCGAAGGCCAAAAGCTGGTCATATTTACGTGTAGACTGAAACATCAAACATATAAATAATTTCGGAATAATAACTATAATCTGCTCGCTAACGATACCACAGCCTTTACGTTTATACCACTTAAAGCCACCCCAGTGTTATTATTAGTACTAAGACGTAAAGAAGAGGGACCCAAGATGCGGGAACGTCTTTAAGGGTGTTTTAAAGTCTTTAAGTCTTATAATATTAATTATAGTTCGTAACTGGTTGACTTAAGACCGTTGGCATTTTAGCTGTGAAAACCTGGTAAAATGTCCAGAGCCGGCTCGAGCTAAGCTTTGCAAGCTAGAGTTGATACAATCATAACAAGTATATAACACTCAACGTGATCGCGCCAAATCATGGTTCCGTGATATTCCGAGGGTGGTGATGGAGATAAGGACAATGAGCTTTTTCAATAGTTTCAACTTATTGTGTCAACAGCTCCCATCTCACATCAGTATACCTAAAGTTTCATTTAGCCCTGTAGGCTGTACTTCGGCGATAAGCAAGCTACTGCCATCAGTACGCCCTCTACATAGATGCCAAATATCAGCATTTTTGTGTGAAGCGTTAGCGTTATCAGCTATGATTAATACGCCTTCAGTTATAACAATGTGACATTGGTGGTCATAATCTGGGCCGGAAGGGCCCAATGCACGTGCGGCGGTACAGCCTACCACACAGCGGCGTGATACTGCGCCGCCGAACTCACAACATCGCCATCAGTTCTGAATAACATAGCAATCACGCATATCATTTTGCTGCTGTTAAATTTTGAATTTTGTTGTTCTGCGAAAAAGTACTGTAGTCGGTGCTGCTTTCATGAAAAACTGTGCGTGTTGTTATTTGATGGCGCAGATATTGCGGTGCCTGGCAACGTAAAAAAAGCGGGTAATACGAGTTGTCTATCGTTTGTTCTTCCGTGGGCAGCACGCCACGTGTCGAAGTTGGTTAACATGAGAAACAATGCTCGTTAAGTAATTCCCAGTGAGCAATAGCAACGTTTCCCGCTTGAATGGCGATGGATAAAGACTTCCACAGGGGTTTCCACATTTGCTTAGTTTCTTCTCACTGATATCTCAGGTACAATGTGCATTTCCTTCCTGAAACCAAAACATTTGGCGTCTTTTATGCTCAGGTAAATCGAGCAATTATCAATTGACTGGTATTGTCGGCCGTCGGGTCAGATGATAATGTGTGTTTTCCTTCTTAGTGAATTCACTCTGCTTTACCTGATCAGTAAATCTACAATACCGCAAAATAAATACATAAAAATGGAGAAGTTCGCACAAGTACGCATATTACTGTTCCGTCCATGTATAATTATATATTGTATGTTTAAATGAGCATATGCATTATGTATACATTATCTCTCGTATCTATGTTATATTTTGCCGTCTGAAACTTGGGTGACACCATTCAAAATTAATTCAAAATGTTGTATTCAGTATGTTCCATACATATTAGTTTGACCATAATAAAATGTGTCCCGGAGTGATTCTGTGTATCAGGTTCCACGGCTTATTTACGTTTGGTGCTGCAGCATATAGCCGTATGCGCCACAGTTGATTGACGATTGTAGCAGAAAACAATGGCCGCGGGCACCGATGTCCGATGGTATTAATAGTGGTTTACTGTGTAATGCGCAATGCGCATGTTTCGATGCAAGTGACCATTGGAAGTCAGTTGTATTCTACCTTTGAGTAGAAAACATCGAATCATTTATTTATGCCTTGCTTTTGAATCACGCCCGGAAAAGCCAGGCAAGGTGTTTTAATTTGGTTGTGAGTCAATCCGACAGGTGAATGTGAGACAGGTGAAGGTAAAGGTGAATGTATAAGCCTTGCATCTATCTATTTATCTAATATCTATCTATCTATCTATCTATCTATCTATCTATCTATCTATATATCTATCTATCTATCTATCTATCTATCTATCT